>JANEYF010003990.1:0-165734 GCA_029963845.1 Rhamnusium bicolor | reverse complement strand
ATTATGTAGGGAATTGAAAGACCTTTTCAAAAGATCACTCGACCCCCTTGCCATTTGAATTTTTTGAGGGGGTAGCCGTGTAGGGTAGATGGATGATGATAGTTATACAAGTATTACATTAAAATATGTCCCCCTTGGAAACAAGGTCGACGTGTTTCACCAATTTTTCAAAGTTATTCAGGGTGCCTACTTTTGGTTGGGACACCCTGTGTATTCTTTTTCAAGTGAGACTCGCAGTAAAGAGAAAAATTAAGTCATAAGGTAACTAAGAGCATTTTATTGCACACCTTTTTATATAACCCCTGTAGGTTGTATAATACCACGTAACCGCTGTAGGTTGTATAATACCACTTATTTATTATATGATATGTACGCTTAACGTGATATCACGCCCGGTAATACACAGCTGTTGCAATTATAGTATTGCTTTATTATTTAAGGTTCACATATACTGCTCAAACATATTCATTATTTTAACTTTGGTAATAAACCCTTCTTTCTGTTTCTTGAAATTTGTGTTTTATTTTTGAGAGTATTAGGCAGTAGTTATACCTACCTGATCCAATATCTACATTTATATAAAATAATAAATTTTGTTGTTGATTTATGCTAGTGTTTGGACATCTACTAAGATCAAGAGAGTCTGCTAGTAGCGCCCTTTCTTTTGATTTATTCAAAGTTGTATGGTAGTAAAACTAGAACTTACCTCCTCGCCGACTGGAGCTGAGCTAGCCCTCGGCAATCCTTTTTGACGCACTCACGAGGTTCAAACACTACTAGTAACTTTAATTTGTATAGTTATTATTTTTTCTTAAAATTTGGTCAAAAAGAAAAACCCGGTCTCCGAGCGAAGGAATTAACAAGATACGCAACTTGTAATGGATCGAGAATTTAGTAAGAACTGTATTGCCAATATCTTGAGTGTATTAGTGTAATGGGAAGATGTTCGTAATTTGGCTGCATAGAATTAAAACTTGATGGAAATCTTCAAGTTGTTAGCTAAGAAACACAGTATCTACCTACTAAAAATCTTAACCCACGATAAGTTGCACCTCTTGTTAATTCCTTCACTCAACGGTTCTGTTGAAATAAGGAATAAAATGGAAATGAAATAACAACAATAAATTGCTGACTATTATTTATATTTTTTTTACACCTTATCACAGATAATAACAAAGCACATATCTTTTAAAACAACTACTATGTCGGCTACTTGTCACGATAAATAATGAATTATAAAAAGAATATTACTCACATTAAGATCAGAGCAACTGGCTATATTTACTACGTTGATAAGATAAAATTTCTCAGTTGCCGCCGAAGCTTTGAAAGGGTCACATTGACGACGCAAAACTTCTTTGAAAAGAAAAGTTTTGAAGTGATTGTTATATTGATGAGTGCTATTGTTTTATTTAATTTTGGATTTGTTGACCAGAAGAGTTTTAATTGAAAATAACATTTTGTGCCAGTTGCAATAAACATGTTGTGTATACGATATCTTTTTTACAATTCAATATTTATCGTGGGAAATAGTCGGAAACGTAGAATGTATTTTGCGATAAATAAAGCTGAAACGTTGGGATTGAACTTTCTATCATAGATAGCAGCTTAGGGGATGTGGCATGTGTCCACACCACAGATGTTAGTTGTTTGATGGCTGTCGATGTGTTTTGATGATATATCTATTGTAAAATGTTACGTCGGCCGGGAGCTTTGTCGTTTGTGCATCAAATACACATAAATCTATAACGTTTTTCTGAATTACGTTACAACGGAAGAGTAATAAAGTGATTCATTGTGTGCAAGACGAATTTAGTGAGCTGGAATTTCAGTAATTGTAAATGACATATTCAAAGCAAACGTCATACAAAAATTTGCCAGTTATAGGTTCCATACTAGATGTTCCTGTATGATCTCATTTTTGTGTTGAGTGTGTGTAGCATTCCGTTGCATGTACTTAGCAACGAACATTTTCAGTTATTTTGAAGAAAATGTATACCTAAGTGGCCACTACCTGAGAGGGAAAAATTACGACGTATGTTCCTCATGTGAAAGAACAAATTGAGATTATGTGATAGAAAACTATGGATAACTGTTGATGAAAGTGTGGGAAACGTTTTAGTACGCATCTTAACAACAAATCAAGTAACCATGCCAAATTTAATCAGAAGTAAATTATAAAAAAAACAACGCTGAAACTATTCAACAGTTACCTGATAATTCAAGCTTTTGAAAAATTTTGCATACATAAAAATAATATTTTAATGTCAGCGACAACAGACTTATTGCACATTCACTGTGTGGCAGAACATATCCAAAGCAGTTATTAGCAAGTCAACAAATTAATAGCAAATACAAATGCTTTTTTTTTAAATCTCCACAATGCATTAAAGAATTTCACAAATCATGCCCAGGAATTCGTTAACCTCCACAACCGATATTAACAAGATGGAGAAGTTGGCTGCAGCGGCTTTTTATTGCAATAAACATTTCCATGTAGTTAAATCTGTAGTTTCGACCCAAGGAGTCTAAAGCTATCAACGAAAGTCAACAACAGTTGGAAAACCCACAAGTCGAAACAAATTTACGCACTATGCAGTATATTACCAAATTCTATTAACCAATTGCAAGATAGTTCTGCCTCCTTAGCTCAATCGTTTGAAATAGTTGGTAACGGAAATATAGCACTACAAAATTTAACAGATGCCTCTAAGCCACATTAAGTAGTACCTAAGTGATGGAAATTCTACAGGTGATCTCCAACAGTATTATGCATATGCGAATATTATAACTCTGGATTTAATTGGACACTTGTTTAAATGCCAGGTTAGTTATTTTATACCACTATAACGTCACTAGAATTAGAATAGAATAGAATAGAATTTATTCTCAAGTCTATAAGTACACAATAATTATCACCGTTACATACATACATATCATTTTTATACGGTAATGGCCAAAATAATAATAATGGGGAAATACTTACTCACATGAAAAATGCTTCTCGTGAAGCAGTAGAGAAACTTTACAAAAACAAAAACTTACCTTACTTAACTAAACTACCACATTGTAATGTGTAATGAATATATTATCATTACAATGTGTTTGTAGATTTGTCAAACGTAAATTAAATTTTCAGATTCAAATTTTAATATTACAAAGTAGTTTTAAAAAAAACCGTGATAGTGTTAAATACGTCAAGTGACAGAATATAATTATTATTTTAATTCACGTTTGAATAGGTTCAACTTGTAATTGTTTGATTATGCTGTGGTAAATAATTAAAAATCTGTACCCCCATATTCAGAGGACCTCTAGGCTAACACTATAATTATAAAATGGAGGTAGAAACGTATCTTTATTTCTTGTATTATGAGTGTGGATTTGTAATGGTGTTACTAAATGACATTTTCTTTTCAATATTGCCAAGGATAAGCGATATATGTACAGGTTAGTTATAGTGAAGATTTGTAATAATTTAAAGGAATTTCGACATGAGTCGTACCTACTACCTAGGCCACATAGGGTACGGGTGGCAAGCTTTTTGAATTAAAAATGTACTGTTTACATTTGTTGAATTTCGCCAAACTCAATCCCATATTGCAAGATGGAATAAAAGTAAGCATAGCATACTTTCTTAGCTGCATCAAAACCGATACAATTTTTTATAATTCCTATGGAAAAAACTGCGCTACATAATTTCTTATTAATTATATTTATGTGAAGTTTCCAATCCAGTTTTTATCAATATGCAGACCTAGAAATTTCGTACTGTAACCGGGTTCGATATTTCCTATATTTGAGATCAATGTATTTTGCGATATATTTTTATTGGGTTGAAATAACATATTGACGGTCTTTTCAAGGTTAAGTAATAATTTGTTGGACGTGAACCAGTCAGATATATCGGTGATTTTCATTTGTGCTGTTATGATTAAATTATCGATATTTGAGTTGCTAAGTAAAATGATTGTGTCATCTGCATATAGTGAAAATTTTACTGATAAATAATTACAAACTAGATCATTAATATGTACTAGAAATAATAATGGTTTCCAGAATGGAACTCTGGGGTACTCCACATATGATGTTTCCTGGTTGTGAGTAATATTTTGTACACGAGGTATTATTATGTAAGCAAACCACTACTAAGATTTGATGGTGTTCGAGGTATGATTTAAATCAGTTGTTTGTTATTCCTCCAGTTCCATAGTAACTTAATTTATTCAATAGTATAGAATGATCCACACAATCAAACGCCTTAGATGAATCATAGAATATTCCATGAGGCAGTTGTTTATTTTCTGTTATATTATTTATATTATTTAGAAGTTCATCTCATGTTCTGCAATTTTTGCGAAAACCATACTGAAAATCTGTAAGGATGCTTTTACTTTCTAGATAGTCTAAAAGTTGTTCTTTAACAACTGCTTCCAGTATTTTGGAGGGTGTAAATATGAGATAAATAGATCTATAATTTGAAATTAACGTTTTATCACCTTTATATAATAGTTTTATGATTTACGTACGCTGCTGTAAGTATTTATCAAACTAATAATAGTGTATTTAAAACAATCTGAAAAAATACCTGAAGTTAAAGAAAGGTTAACTAAAAATGTAAGGGTTTTATTTAAGGTATCGCTATTTTCCTTTACAATTATGATCGGAACATTGTCAACTCCAGTTGATTTTTTTCGATTTAGGTTTGTGTATTATGCGAGTAATATCAGAATCTATAACTGGAAAAAACTGAAATGAATTTAAAAAGTTAAAATTTATTTTATTCAGATAATCTATTGATGAGTGTTGATTAGTTAAATTTTTAATCAAATTTCCAGCAGCACATAAAATAATTTTGAAATTCGGAAGCAATAATATTTCTTTGTTGTTAATATTTACTTTTATATTATTTGAATCCGAAGTATTGTTTTTTTTTATTGTATTATTTAGAACGTCCCATGTAGTATTTACTTTATTGTCAGTGTTTAATATTATGTTTAAATGATTTTGTTTGGCTCGACATGATTTTTTTAAGTAAATTGCAGTAAATATTATAGTAATTTATAAAATACTGGCTTGTTGTAAACTTGCTTAATTATAATAAACAGCTCCAGATCCAGCTTTAGTGATAGGTTTTTTAAAAGTACAGAAAATAATAATTGACAATTTATTGTTAATATATTTCTATTTTATTCCATATATGATTGATATTACCTACTTGTAGCTTATAACTTTTTATACGCTCAGAAAATAAATATAGTCACGTATGCTGCTGTAAATATTTACCTAACTACCTACGATACTAAAAAGTTACTTTATGGGATAATCTAATAATGTATGGTGCGTAATAGGCAGAGTTGATGTTAAATAGCATAAGAAAGAGCATCAAACAGACATTTAAAGCATTTTCCAGGTAACATTGCGACGTTCTGGTAAAGATGAGACATCATCAATTTTTACGACGTCGTTTCTACTACTATTTAGATATAGAGGGTTACATGCCCCGAGCGAAGGTCGTAAGACATACAGTTTGATGTTTTACCTACTTGGAAAATCAAATAAATGTCGAAAGTAAAAAAAACTCCTTACTTATAAAATGTCATGTTTGGTTGATCAGGTATATGTACCTATAAGAAAGTAGCATTAGAATATTAGTTCAACTTTCAGGGAGTTCTGAACATATATATCTTTGTGAATAAGCTAATTCCATGATAGCTTCTTGAACTAACTGGTTAACAGTTAACAGTTATTTACCTACAGGATACAGATACAGATAAAATATGTATCAAACGGTAATAAAAAAAGTTAGCATTAATGTTTAATTAATGCTAACTTACAGATTCTAAATTTCATAAAAAAAATATTGAATTTTTACAAAGTTGCATCTTATTGATATTTGCATAGTAAAAAATGAATCTAAAATAAAATTTCAAAAGGATAGAAAGGCATTATTTTTTTATGAAATTTGATATGTCGTTGTATTTTCCACCCGATTCTCAAAAAAAAAAATCTTCGCAAATATTTTACAAATCGTTTAAAAAATAACCTGAGTCGACACACAATTTTTTCAACTTTTTTCGCAAAGGACCCCGTACGGATTATAGGTGTATTTTAGGGACCATGGGATTTTTATGGCAATTAGATATGTTGTACTACTAGGGACTATCTATAATTATTACTGGGTCTAGTATCCCATCTAATTTCAAGAGGGTCAAAAAAAACCAACGCGACAACTTCCTGCTTTAATATCTTCAAAACTATGAATAATATTATAACAGGACAAACGCTGTTGTTTATTGGATAAAAGGCCACAAAAGTTGCGAACTTTACTCCAATATTATTTTAACCCATAACAGTAAGCAATCTCAACCCTAAAATTCTAATTAATATTATATTTTTTTGCGTTACGCCATTGAAACGCTTGTTAACGATAAAATGCATTTTAATATTTTGAACTTTTCTTCTAAATGATCTTCAAGTTCTATTCTTAATTAAAATTGACTCCTGTTAAAGCTCTTAAGTAGAAATACCTGTTGAAGAAAATTGAAACTTCGTTTGAATTATAGATAATACAAAATAATTCATTTTCGATTTCACTTTGATAGATGTATTCTATTGCACGACATTTTATATTGTTTATCACTGAGAGATTCATTTGTTAAACTCCAAAACTTAGATCTGTTTCTTATACATCGAAGTCTGATGATAGGAAAGTCAAGCAATTCTGAATGCATTCTTCGATAATAAAAAAAAGTTAAAGTTCCTACAGTTCTTGAACCAGATTTGCAAGTACAGTAGTATCCTACTATTGATCCATCTGGTGGTAATGGATGATGCTCTTAATTTATTTGATAAGTTGGATCATAAGCTATACATAACTGGTGTTTAGTGGCTCGAGAGAACTCGGGTAAATCCTGGCACATAAAAATCCTTGTTCAATTAACGTTGCCTCACATGTAAAATGCTCAATTTTTCTTTTAGAAACCTGTCCTGAACGTAGGCTAGAGAAAAGTTTATTTGATAAACTCCAAATGTTAGCTCCTTTAGATACATCAAGGTGGTTATGGGAAAATCAGGCAATTCTAAATCGTTTGCTTGAACCCACCTATCATCTGTGATACGTGGAAGGTGACGTCTTTCTTCTTCAACTCTCGCTTTAACAACATTTTCTTGGTTAGCCAGATCTTTCATGGTTCGAGCTAATTGCGTATTAACATCTTGCATCTGAATGAGTGGCAGGTATATGTTAATTATACAACAAGCAGTTTTAAAATAGTCCCGTAAACGGATTACATGTTGCATATGAACTGTACCTCTGAAAAATTTAAAGCAGTTCTTAATTTGTCCATTCTTTGACTACTATCCATCTTATCTTTGTAATAAGTTTAACAGAATCAGCTTGTTCGGTAGTCAGTTGTCGTTGTCTTTTTGCAAGTGTTGGTGGAATTTTATGATCTATGCCCATTTCATTAAGAAATCCAGTATCATCAGGATATTTTCGATCCATAATCAAAATGTCACCCTCTACCAACCACGTTCGCAATGTTGTTTTGTCTTGGTTTCTTTGCATATATAATTCATTTTCTTCGCCAATCACTTCATTTTGTAAATCCTCATCATCTTCGCTATTATTTTCAGAATGTTCAAATATTTCATTTCTATCATCTCCAATTTCTTGATTTACGTTTTCATTTATGGCGCCGAGAAAGTCATCTACATTATTATTGTCTTGAAACACTTCATATTCATCAACTTGTCCAATTTCTTGATTTTAAAAGTCATTTTCGACATTATTGTGTTCATTCAATATTGGATTTTGAATATTCTGGTTATTATTTTGCATATAATGTTGTGGCATAGATGCATCATTATTTCGCGAGTCAGAAAAATATGGACCATGTACATCGAGAATGTTCTGGCGCTACAATCATACCGGGTTTTACTAGATGCTACCCTTTATGAGCACAGTAAGTTTGTCGAAGACTTTTAAAGTTTGAGCACTTACGAACTTTTATATTAGTCCCATCAACATAGGCAATAACTTTTTTTGATCTAGTGCAGAAATATAAAGCTCATTAGCAAAATCAGTAACATGTTATGCTATGTACTGTTCGCGTGTTATTGCACCAACTTCTAAATGCTCTTGCACAAATCTGCCACAAGGGCTTATTCTTACAGCTGTTACTGCTAAACTTACTGCTTCTAGGCTACTATATGACAGCATCACTTTTTTCAAATTGTCGGGTATCCCTTGCTTCAGCTTCAATAAAAATGCAATGGCATCTTTTTTTAGCTATTCTCCTACTTAAGCTACAATATGGTATAGCACCACAATAACTATAAAAATCTGTAAACCGTGGCTCTGTCAAATTCGTCAAAGTCTTCAACTCAGTCTTTAAAATTATTTTCTAATTCATAGCGATTGTTATTGCGATCTATTATAACTTTTGTTCTGAGTGCTCCAAACCATTCCATAACTTCTCTATAAGTCATCCTTACAGCACGCTCAACGCTGTTTATTCCTTGAATAGCTTCATTATGTAATAGCCCATCATCATCAAAATGTCTTCGACAGCAAATCGTATCTTTGGTGATAAATATATACAAATTAATATAAACTTTCAATCTTGATGAAAAGGGAACTCGGGAAAGATTGTGATATCTCGTTAGGCAAATGAAACATTTTCTTTGTCCTTGTATTGCCACATTAAATGTAAAATAATCTTCATCGTTTTCATTGCCAATATTCATATTTCGTAGATTAATTTTTCACTCTTACAAGTAATGTGTCACAAGTGACACATTAAACAAACTGAATAACTTTTCTGTGTTATGGCCTACTTTAACTTTTTTTTGTTATCGCAAAATGGATTCAGAATTGTTCAATTTTCCTATCATGAGATTTCCATATGTAAGAGAAGAGAACTAAGTTTTGGAGTTTAAAAAATAAACCTTTCAGTGATAAACAATAGAAAATACCATGCTAAAAGAATACATCGATCAAAGTGAAATCGAAAATAAATTATTTTGTGGTATCTGTAATTCAAATGAAATTTCCTTCAACGATTATTTCTACTTAAGAGCTTTTAACAGGGGTCATTTTTAGTTAAAAATAGACCTTGAAGATCGTTTGGAATAAAGGTCGTTCAAAATAATAAAATGTATTTTATCGCTAACAAGCTTTTCAATGGCATATCGCAAAAAATATAATACTATTTAGCATTTTAGGGTTGGGGTTGATTCCTGTTAGGGGTTAAAATACTATTGGAGAAAAGTTCGCCTCTTTTGTTGCCCTTTTAACCAATAAACACCAGCGTTTGTCTTGTTATAATATCATTCATAGTTTTAAGGATATTATTACTTGTTTGCTATCCCCACAAACAGATATACTCAAAGATTTGTTGATTGAAAGTCCAGATAATACGGACACACTACCTTATTGATTAATTAATATTAAGCAGCAATAGATTAATGACTGTCTTAACTATAATCACAATTAAACACTTCTAAGTCTCTTTCTTGTTTCTTCTTTACTCGTTCACTTTCAGTTTAAGACTAAGACTCGGCTCACTGTGCGTTATTTATACACCCATTCACACGGTCTAGAACATTCCAGAACATTCCCGGCCGTTCTCGTACAATTCCAGTTTGATCTAACCAGTCTACACAGTCCAGTGGCGTAACAATATTAAAGCAGGAAGTTGTCGCGTTGTTTTTTTTTACCCTCCTGAAGTAAGATGGGACACTAGACCCAGTAATAATTATAGATAGTCCCTAGTAGTACAATATATTGAAATGCCATAAATATCCCATGGTCCCTAAAATACACCTATAATCCATGCGGGATCCTTTCAGTCGCAATTTTTTTTCTGCAAAACTTCTTAATTTTGATAGTAAAGTATTTGGGTCCCATGCTTCAATACTAAGATATGATATAGCCTAAATTTCACCAGCCGCCACTGGTTGGATTAAAATCTTCATTCAGTTTGAAAATAATGGTTTCAGTGGTATGTAAATATTTGGACTGGATGACTAAATAACAACGTTGATCCACACATCATTCCTATTCGCCTTACTTAGTATTATATTTGACAATTTTGGTAGATCGTACCACTATTACTCGAAAATGTTGCGCCACTCAGAAGACTAATCTACGATGTGAACAGGATGGCGTGGAAATTTTTTAAACAACAGTGGCCATTGAATTGGAAAATGTAGGTAAATTGCATGACCTCCACGGTCACCTAATCTTAAACCATTTGACTTTTTTCTCTGGGGACACATGAAATATTAGGTTTATGCTGAATCAGTTGATCGTGCCTCATATATGCACCACGCAAACGTTTCTACCGAATATGAAGGTAACGTATTTGAACCATTCTAATAAATGTTTTATCGGCTCGGTGGTGTGAAGGACAGAAGATGTGAGAATGTGGGTTCCCTGTATTTACGATGCAAGCACGTTAAAGCCCTACCTTACGACAAAGTGGTTTGGCAAAATTTCCAGGTTAGGAGTGCCAGTGATTACATAAGTAATGGTAGGTTTATCTCCTGGCGTCGGTAACTGGCCTTGGTAGCGGAAATATGTTGACGTTAAATAGATTATTAAAAAAAAATAAATAAAAAAGTTTCCATTTTGTAACAAAATGTGTTGTTTAATTTTTAAATTTAACTGTAATGTTGTTAATTAATTATTTGACAAGAACTTCGTAATAAATGCCAATCGGACATTTTGTTACTCAACAATTCCCATTTATTTTTACTTGTTGATTAATTCTTAAGAGGACGTTATTCATTTGAGACACCGTGTATATTTTAAATCAACAACAGATGAATCGGAGAAATAAAATAAAAAAGTTTGCTCAAATAGGAGAAATCAATTTATTGTTCCAATTATAAGTTTTATTTAAGTAACATATTTTGATCTGATATAACTGTGAAAAGCTTTAAATCCTTCCCAAGTCTCCTGCACCACTGGTACAATATCAGTGGCAGGGGGATTAAAGCCTGCATTCCCTCCACGTGGAAGCTCAAGAGTATACGCCAGCTCTATGCCGGCAACACCTTTGGCGTAATCTGGAGCGCTTCCGGATGTGGCATATAATAATATGTTTGAATTTCCAACAGAATAATTGGTTCCTCGAACTTCAAGAATTGCTTCTTTTTACCTGATCACCGACATTTTGTAATTCTGCTGCATCTGCTGAAGGAACAGTTGTATGTCCCCACGGATACAAAAGCCAGTTGCCATAACTGTGGATATCTACGAATAATTTAATATTTGCTCTGTTGGCCAAAAGGTAGTTGCTTATCGCCCGTGTTTCTACTTCAGAAAACGCGGAGTGTCCAGCATAAGTTTGACTACATTGAAAGCTGCTGGCACCAGTTACCATCCAGTTGAAATCAAAGTTTCTATTTCCGTCTGTACCGTCACATAGAGTACCTAAAGTACGAGTTTTTCTCCACAGACGTTCCTGGAATAATATAACATGTATCTATTTACTAAAATGATAGATTTAAATTTTTAATTTTCAATGAAATATACAGATTGTTTCAGAATTCAATGGCAGAATATTAATACCGTAATTCTAATCTGAAAATAGCTAATAAACCTATACTCTAAAACATTTCCTAAATGAGCTACAGACTTTAAATGGTGTAAAATTTTTGAACAAAATAATCATAGGTTTGTTTAATGGATTCATTTTCTACTGACATTTTGTAAAAATATAAAACACTTTTCTTTGCTGGAAATATACATGAAGATATTCTTGTAAAACATCGTTACACCATAATACACTGAGCGGCACAAAAAGTGGGACAGCAAGAAAAATTGGTATATTTCTAATTAAACATTTTCCCAGTGTACGTACACAAAGTATGTAGAATCATTTGTTTTGCAGTCTTGCGGCTTTTATGTTAATTTTTTTCTTATATTTTTTTTTTGTCATTTTAAAAACTGACGAATTTTAACATTTATAATTAATATGAGAAATCATTCTTTAGTATTGGCTTGCATTCTGCCGATTGTTTTAAATGCTGGTAATTTTCGAAAATGCCCTTATCCTCGGAAGATTCCGCTAGAGCAGTTGATTTAATTGCTGCTGACTTTAACATCCGCGAAGTCATTGGAGATTGGGTTTTCCTCGATCCAGTGTCCACAGGGCTTTAGAGAAAGCGGCCAATAACACAGATGGCCGGGATCCGGAAGAAATCGAAGTATAACTCCTCGCGATGGTCGATTCATCGTGATTTCTATCCAGAGATATCGACATATGATTGTCATTCATGTAAGGAATGAACTGCTAGAAATGTGCTAGGTCAACGTCAGCGATAGAACTGTTAGGAGAAGATAGTTGAAGTAAATTTATCTGCTAGAAGGCCAAGCTCAATTTCTGGACGCGAACATGTTATTTGGTGTAGCAGCAATGTTTTTTTCTCCGATAAGTCCCGATTTGCCATGAAGTATCCAAATGGTCGAGAGTGAGTGTGGATAAAGCGAAGATACGTGCAATACAAATTTAGTGAGGGGTGAGCTTCGGTGATGGGTCTGTAATGGTGTGGGATGGCATATTTTACGCGGCTCACACAGAGCTTGTGTTCGTAGATGGGAGTGCCTTAACAGATAGAAGGTAATTAATGACATTTTGGTAGAGCATGTGGTGGGTTTTGCGGGGTTTATTGGTAAGGAATTTCTTTTAATGCACAATAATGTTCGTTCGCACGTGACCAGAATTGTCCGAAACTACCTTCATGACGACGGTATTGAAGCCCTAGACTGGCCAACACGTACTCCTGACCTAAATTCCATAGAAACATTTGGGATATGCTGATAAGATCCGGCAACATCGTGGGTAGTTATTAACACTGCAGCAACATAGGGATGCTCTACAGAAAGAGTGGGATAACATTCCTCAAGAGGCCATCCAACATAAATAAATTTTTATTTTTAAGTTTTGTGAAGGAGCGTTCTCTAGTTGCCACAGAAACAGAAATGGATAAAATAATCCTTAACGAAATAGCTACATTGGGAAAGTTTTCAGTCACTGTTTTTCTCTAAATAGTTTAAAACTTCTAAAGGCTTTATGCCTGCATTATTTCGCTCAAAGTTAAAAGTTCATTGTGTAAATTCATTTGGATCTCATCCTGACAGATTTTCACAACATCTTTTGACTCTACGTCTTTCAAAACAGAGTTGACTATGTGATTGTAACTGATTGCATCTCTGCTTAACAGAATTAATGGAAATGTCTACTAAGGAGAACATTATTTTTATATTTATATATCTTTCAAATTAATTTCGAAAAATAAACGACTACTTAATATTTGAATTATACTGCTCCCATACTAATAACAAATGTCCTTTTTACATATCTGAATTGCCCTTTTGACAATATTGAAAATGCCACCCTTAAAATAATGCTGCCTGAGGCGGTCGCCTCATCCCACCAGCCAGCTCTGTTTGTTGTTACATCTATCCTGAGACACAGTGTATATGCTGTCGCAACGAAGTGATTTTTCCCGTTAATAGTTTTCTATTGTAACCGGACCGAAATAGGTTTTTCGTTCATTTTGGTACCCCCTGTATACGATACCTTGTGTTAATATTTCTTTTTAAAACCGTTTTAAACCAAAGTTAAATTTATTTTGCAAGTCCAGTAGTTGGAATAACAATTATTTCACAAATATAATTGTTTCAAACCGATTCCTTTCCAGGGTAATCTTAGGTTGTTTATTATTCTAATGATAAATCGTTGATTGCGTTTGTATTCAATCAATTAAGAGAAAAGTAGTTTAATTTAATTTAGTTTCATTTCGCGTCATCCGTTTAAAAAAAACTGCGGACACGGCTTGAAATAAAAGAATGACTTCTGCTCCAGTGAGTGCTCAAGTAAGAAGCACTCAGTTCCCGATCTCCAGTGCACTCCGCAACCAGGTAGTGGTAAGAATTATTTTGACCGTTTTACTGTTTTTATTTGTATTTCCGTCATTTTATCGTTTGTGCCCGATTTACTGTTGTATTATTTTGTCCGAAGTGCCTGTTTTCCGAGTAAGTCAGAGATATTCGGGATATATCGCGATTCATTAATAAAGTTGAGTTATCTATTCAACAACGAGCATCGGAATTATTCGGTTGTCATTTTTATTATAGTACTGGCGTAAAGATAGGGCTTTTAATCCTCGATCTGTGGAAAGCGTCCCATCTCAGTCGTAGTTGAATTAGGTAGTACCGGTGAAATCTTTAAGCCTCGATCTGTGGGAAGGATTTCATCAGGTGCACGCGAATTAGCACAAGTGAGGTTTTAAATCCTCGAGCTGTGGAAAGAATCTCACTAGGTGCTCCGGAAGGTAATGCATGATCCATTCCATCGGACCCCCGTGTTTAGTAAAACTAAGTTATACAGAAAGTAAGCTTGAAGTTGATTTGACAACCTATCACACTAATCTACCAGTAACTAACGAAAGTTAACCTTGAATATCTCCAGTCACTCACGTATATCTCTGGTTTAGAAGTTTAAGGGACAGTTTACAATAAAAGCCCGAGTTAGTAAAACTGAACTTCTGTGCTGTATAGTTAGATGAGCACCGAGAATATTCCGGTTGTCATTTCTATTTATTTATTGGCGTAAAGATAGGACTTTTAATCCTCGATCTGTGGAAAGGATTTTATCAGGTGCACGCGAAGTGGCACAAGTTAGGTTTTTAATCCTCGATCTGTGGAAAGAACCTCACTAGAGGCTCTGGGAGCTAATACATGATCCGTTCTATCCAACGTCCGTCATGAAATCCTAACAAAGGACATTAGGAGCGAGTCTAAAGATATAGCACGCTCGCGATTAGACAATCATATATACCGCCTGTCTCGGGCCTGACCTCCTACACTTGTGTCTTGCTTGCACTCCGTAACCGCTAATTACTGAAAATACCTGATGCACCGACCGCCTGCCATAATACCGCCTTAAACATTAGTGACTGGAGACATGAACCGCTTGATGTAAATACCCGTTGTAGTAGCTGCCGTAACTATGCTTTATTTCGAATCACCGCATGCTTGCTTGTGTAGACGCTTATAGTAAATATTTGATAGTAATACTTTAGTAGTAGTTTCCTTAACTTAGCTGTACTTGATATAAATGGTCACCACTTTTGCATTACATACCCTCTTACTTGATTTTCCTTGGTTGCTTACTTGTAAAATAGGTTAATATTTACGTTGTATTATAACATTGTGTATATATTTATTTTTTTTATTCTTTTGTGAAGCAGTCTTAAATAAATAGAGTAAGCACAGTTGAAAGTCTGCCTCTTATTTAAAGCAAAGGTATAAGTAAGTAATTCTGTTTGCACACCGAGAATCATTTTCGGCAGGTAAGGTGAAGTTGTCCATTGCTGCCCAACTGACAACCACACACACAGACCGCCTGGACATTTTGTTTCTTCACTGAGTTATCCTAGCTTCTATCATACCGCTTATAGAATAAAGTGGTGTTCCACTTTAAAACAGGAACTGGCGCTCGAGACTATGCTGTAATAAAAAGTTAAAAGTACAGCTGCTGTACTGAAGGGTGTCAAAATGACACGTAACACAATAATACAGTTTTGTACGTGACACTGCATCTGATCAAGGAGTAAAACGGTTTCACTTTTAACAATAATATTACACAAAGCATTTACCGTCAGTTCATCAACTGTTCACGCATTGGTTTGCAACGCCCGTTTACTACATATTAACAGTGGATGTGTACTTTGACGGGCACTTAAAATACGCATAATAACATTAATGATTTTATGTCCTTTAAAATTCATGACTTCGTCAACACAAATCCACACATACTGATGTTTCGTGCCCTCCATGATATTTTCAACATCGATTTTACTATTTGTTTTAATCCTCGCGTCCGCTGTCTATGGCACTGCTACGTTTGTAGGTAAACTGAATAGTGAACTAACACGATTTAAATCTCGCTGCATGCGCAGAGCTACTGTCTTTTCCTATGAGAATGATAGGCAGGTCGGGGAGCCAGTCTGGAACACACGAAAATTGTTCAGTGTCTAATTTATTACTGTCGATTTAATGAAAGTTTATACCAATTTTCAGCTCATAATACATTCGTGTTCGCTTTCTATTTTTATTGTCTTTTGAATATGACGATTATATGTCGAAACATTTAAATAAATAAACTTCCCAATGTGGATTATTGATCAAACTCTTATGTAAACAAACTATTAAATATTTATATGTGAATAAAACTTACGTTGACGTGACTATATTCATATCCGTCAGGATTTACAACTGGAAGAATAATCCAGTCCACATCTTCTATCAAATATCTATTTGCTTCATTTTCAACAAGTTGGTTTATTGTGTACAATGCCACGGGTGGAGCTATCCATTCTCTGGCGTGGATAGCAGCTTGAAAATATATTGTTGGCTTATTGGTACCTCCAGTTGATATCTTGATGAGAGTCAAGTTTCGTCTTTCAAAACTTCTACCTATTATTTCTGTTCTTGCAATGGTAGGATACAGTATAGCAAGCTGTTCTATGTAAGCAGTTATCTAAAAATAATAGTTGCACTGTTAGAGCTGGCAGAACTATATTAGCATTGTGTAAATAAATAAATAAATAATTATACATATACATATATATATATATATATATATATATATATATATATATATATATATATATATATATATATATATATATATATATATATATATATATATATATATATATATATATATATATATATAAAAGTTGTAGAGACGATTCCCACGAGAATGTATGCAGCTGCCTGCTCATATCACCGTTTCTGCGAAGTAGATAGTGGGTCAGCCAGCGATGTCAGCAGTTCAGGCATTCAACATTAGAATTAAATTTAAGTTAGTCTGTATTAGAACTTCAAACTGTAATTATCGTTTTATATAAAATAAATTTTATTTTCAATTTTTTTAAAAGGGGTTTTCGAAACTATTAGTGGCGCAGTCGGTAGGATAGTCAAATGGTGTTAAGGAAAATAATATCGGTTCGTTTTATCGATTTATTGACTATCAAAAAAAAAGAAAAGTTTGACATTTTTGGAGACCCGGTCGCGAGTGAAAAAAGTGTCCAGCTAGGTGAAAGGGATTAGTAACCTAGTGAGAAACGAGTTTTGAAAGGATATCAGCACTCTCTGTTCGGACCTAACCACATGGAATTATGATAGTATTGCTGTAAGTACATTTATGTCTTATAGAGGCCTTTCTGATCGACATAATTCTGAAAGTTCTGAAGATTCTGATTCAGGCTCAATTTTCTTGAATCGCTCAAGAAACCAATCACATACAAGATCGCCAATCGATTCTAATTTAAGTAATTTATTTTCTCAAATTTCAACAAACGAAACAATCAAAATGCCAGATACATTACCAGTTTTAAAACAGAAGTACTTGAGTATGATCCCAGAACTTAATGGACAAACCGAACTCTTGTCTCGATTTATAGAAATAAGCGAAAAACTAGTAAATAAATTTTATAACACAGTCGATGTAACGGACTCTCAGAATGAATATCTGATGTCTAGTATCTTAGCAAAAATCAAAGGCGAAGCTGCTATTAATATTTCATCTTGTATAATTAATAATTGAAATGATTTAAAACTTGCACTTTTCAATGCTTATACGCTTAACATAGAGTTGACTGAGTGCAAACAAGAAAATGAATCTCCCTTTGAATTTTATACTCGTATTCAACAACAGTTAAATTTACAAACATCTTATATCACGACACATAGCCAAGGCGCTGAAAGTATAATATTAATAAACTATCACAGAAATTTAGCATTATGGGTTTTACTTAGAGGTCTCAAAGATCCGTTAGGCTCTCTGATGCGAACCAAAAAATCCCACTGATTTAAATAGCGCTTTAAGCATGTTAACAAATGACTTTCAAATAGAAACTACTAGTAGCAAAATGTCAAAGATGAAAATATCAAATAATAAACCTACAATCTCTTTTAGAACTAATTATCAACCACAGTTACAATTAACAAATTTCTCAGATAACCCTCAAGTAATGCAAAGGTCAGCACCTTATAACCAAAATGCTGGCCCATCTACAAGTCAAAATGTTTTAAAACCTAATCAAATGAAATTTTTGCCAAAACCCGTCCAATGAGTATATCAACAACTAACACTTATAGGCCTGGTCAAAACCAAGTCCAAGACCGTAATTATAATCCTAATCAATACCAAATCAGAAATAATAATAATGTGCAATCGAACTATATTGTCGAGGAATTATTCAATATTGATGACCAATCAACCGTTGAACTTCCTGGCGAATATTATTGTAACAATGCTTCCGAAAATACTCAAAATGAGTTTTTTCACGAGCAAGCCTCGGACCACGAGTTTGTGGAGTCGAACAGCATCGACCCCCAAATTTCGAATTAATGAACATGAATTATAATGAAAGCAAGCTTCCTTTTATTATTTTCCCTGAAAATAATTTAAAGGTTTTAGTTGACATAGGAAGTACGAAATCATGTGTTAGACCCGAATTCGCACACAAATATTTAAAAAAATATATAAAAAAATGAACCATTCAAAATTATTACTGCACATGGTACATCAGTAGAAAATTACAGTACTTTCATAATATGTTCAAAAATTTTTAACGCAATAAACGTTCCGTTAAAATTTTACTTGTTTAATTTTCACAATCATTTTGACTGTTTACTAGGGATCAATAATTTAAAACTGTTAAACGCCAATATTATCTTTGATACAAATTTTTTAGTAACGCCTAACAGCCAAACGAAAATTCTATACCACGAAACACCAAACGCTAACTTAAATAGCATCACAGTGTAACCTAGATGTGAACAAATAATTAAAATCAATGTAAAAAATATAGAAAAGGGCGATGTTATAATCCTGTACACAAAATTCTCGAACTTAGAAATACAAGAATGTCTCACCCATGTAAAAAATTTCGAAGCCATTTGTACAGTTCTGAATCCATCGGAATCTCCAAAATCTCTCAAAACTATCGAACTAATTGAGGTCATCGACTTTAATCAATACGACACAAAAATTGATCCCCATCCTAATCTAAATCACTACCATACCGAAAAATATGAGCTCGATATTTCTAAGATCAGAACTGAACATATGAATTCGGAAGAACGCAATACGATATTAACTCTCGTTAAGGAATATTCCGATATTTTTCATATTGACGGAAATCGATTGACATTTACTAGCAAAATAAAACCACGGACGAAATACCCGTTTATACTAACTCCTATAGATACCCCGAAGTACACAAAACCGAGGTACGGAACCAAATTCAAAACATGTTAGACCAAAAAATAATTCGACCTTCATGTTCACCATGGTCTTCGCCGATTTGGGTTGTCCCAAAAAAAATCAATGCGTCCGGACAAAAAAAGTGGCGAATCGTAGTGGATTACCGGAAACTGAACCAGAAAACAGTAGGTGACCGGTACCCTCTGCCGAACATCGCCGATAAGCTGGATAAACTAGGGCGTTGTCAATATTTTTCAACATTGGACCTAGCCTCGGATTTCCATCAGATCGAAATGTCCGAGGAAGACATAGCCAAAACAGCGTTCAACACTGAGCAGGGGCACTATGAATACTTACGTATGCCTTTTGGGTTAAGAAACGCTCCAGCCACCTTTTAAATGGTGATGGACAATATTTTAAGGGGTATACAAAACGAGAGGTGCCTTGTGTACCTCAACGACATAATCATTTTTTTGACCAGTCTACAAGAACACGTTAACAGGCTCCGGGAGGTATTTGACCGGCTAAGAGCGGTCAACTTTAAAATACAGTTGGATAAGTCGGAGTTTCTCCGAAAAGAAGTGGCATATTTAGGGTATGTGGTCACTCCTGAGGGGATAAAGCCAAATTCCGATAAAATCAGGGCTATCAAAACTTATCCAATACCCAGGAACCCCAAACAAGGTGTTCTTGGATTACTTGGGTACTATCGCAAGTTTATTAAAGACTTTGCGAAAGTAACCAAGCCGTTAACGAAATGTCTAAAAAAGGACTCCATTATTAATATTAAGGAGTCAGATTATATCAGTTGTTTCGAGTTATGTAAAAACCTCCTAACTAACGAACCTATATTACAATACCCTAATTTTGCAGAACCATTTATTTTGACGACAGATGCGAGTAACTTTGCTCTGGGGTCAGTGCTCTCACAAGGCAAAATTGGCTCCGATTTACCGGTGGCCTATGCTAGTAGGACGTTGAGTGAGTGAGTGAGATTACTCCACAATACAGAAGAAACTTTTGGCCATAATTTGGGCTACCAAATACTCCGGCCATACCTCTTTGGTAGGAAGTTCAACATAGTCATGGACCACAAGCCATTACAATGGCTATTCTCGCTGAAAGAGCCAAACTCTATGCTAATCAGGTGGCGCCTGAAACTAGAAGAGTTTGAATATGAAATCATGTATAAAAAGGGTACGCTAAATAAAAACGCGGATGTCCTCTCTAGAACAGAGCTGAACATGAACGAAGCCGGACCATCTAAAGCACCAATTTTTAAATTTATGGAAGAATTCAATGAATCATTAGAACCTAATCGCGAAAATAATACATCGGTTGTCGGTGAAGCGGGTGACTTGGACGATCACGAAAATGCCGAGGAAGACGACGCAATAGTCCATTCGAACCACGAAAATCCGATCATTGTTGTCCCCATTGCCGATTGCCCGGTCAATTAAGGAAAAAAACAAATAGTAATCTCCTTTGTCAATTTCGCACCAGCAGACCCTTCCTTTATCAAATTGTATAAAACGAAACAACGCATAATCGTTCAATTCTCAAAAAATAATTTAGAACAAGATATTATCAAATTTATTGAGAAAATGGTGGCCACCAAGGTAAAATATTACTTATATTTTGAAGACTCAATATATGAAGAGTTCATCGCGATCCTTCAAAAGTATTTTAAAAATTCCTTAATTCAAATAGTCAGATGTACACAAAAACTCATTTACGTCACAACCCATGACGAATAAATATAAACCTCAAACAATCTCCGACATTAATGAGGAGCGTAAGACTGCTAAAATTCTTCCGACGCATGGTAACACTTGTGAAAAAATTCACATTTCTAACATTAAAAGACCAAAAAAGAAGAGAAAACCACAAACTCACACCTCAAACACTATTTCAGGTCCCTCGCCCTTGGACAAGGAACAGAGGTCACAAACATAACGAAAAATTTAGGTATTATCTCGATTAATTTGGGCCCTGCCAGTCTTCAGAAGAATGAACACACATTCGTTCACTATTATGACCTGCAACCTTTATATGACGAGTACTCAAAATTGAACACTCAGTATAACGAACTTAGGTTAAGTTATTCTAATAATAGTATATTTAGTAGAGAATTAGATAATTACAATAAAATTGTAAAATATAGTCAAACACTAGTACTAAGAAAAATCAATAACATTAAAATTCATAACAGAAACAGAATTTCTAAAAGAGGGTTACTCAATGGGGTTGGTTCAATAGTCAAGAACTTAACTTGAAATTTGGATGCCTCCGACGGTGAAAAATATATTGTATTTTAAATCAGATTCAAAACAATGAAAAAAAATCTGAAAATCGGTTGACCCTGCAGGCCATCCTTGAAATTTCCCGCTATTTTCGAGCTTAAAGCGCTTAAAAATATACGTATTAGTTAATATTAATAAATTTAATAAAAATATTAAATATTATACACATACATTTTTGAGCTCTACGATTAGGTGAAAAATCTCGAAGTTGTATTAAAAAATATATCTTTTGAACAAATTAACCAATCGAGATGCAGTTTGCAGAATTCAACGCAGTTTTTCAAGTAAAAAAAGTTATATTAGTACCAAAAATCGATCCGACAATAATTTTGCATGTTATTTCAAAAAAACACTTTTTTTGCGAATTTTTCGTAATCGATATCTCTCGAACGAATCAACCGATCTTGATGCGGTTTCCGACGATCGACGTTGTTTTATAAGGAGAAAAGCTGATTAGATTTTGGAATTGATCGGTTTAGTAGTCTAAAAGATATTTAAAAAAAAACAAATTTTTGAAAATTTTGTTTTTGAGATTTCTCAAAATCTACCGCGCCGAATCGGTTCCAATTCTCAGGAAATCTAAGTTAAGACAACCTCTTTAAAATTCCGCAAACCGCGTTTCGATTGGTCAATCCGGTCAAAAGTTATGAGAGGTTCACATACACCGTACACACATACACACACACATACATACATACAGCCATACAGACACCATCGTGGGAATAGTCAGAATAGCTTCTTAGGACCTCAAAACGTCGAGATCTGACAAAAACTCTATTTTCGAAAACCGGGGTGAAACCAATAACTTCCCGATTTCTGAAAATTTTCAATTTTCTTAGCGGGAAGTTAAAAATTTGCAAAATCAATTAAAATTTCAATATTCTCTCAATCATCAATTGATAAGTAACTTTAACGAAACTATACAAGATATTCAACATAACGAAGTAATGTTAAGAACGAAAATAATACAGCTAAGCCGGTTCATTGAAAATGGTGCTACACATCAGGATATTCTTTTCGCAAAAGACTTATTTAATCAACTATCTATTCTTTACAATGCAATTCTCAACACTCTACAGGATGTAAAAAAATTCAATAACATTTTGTAGATTAAATACATTACACCTAAGCATTATCAAGTCCCACGATTTATGTCTAGAAATTCAGAGAATTTCATCTCATACGGAATTACCTTGCCTTTTGAAGTAAATTGTAAAAATATTTTAGATTTCGAATCCATTCTAAAAATTCATTGTAAAATAGACTCCACAAAATTACTTCTTATCAATCCCCATTTATTCTGAAATAGAATTTGATCTGTTCTACATGCTACATATACCAACAAGGCGTGAATCAGAATATTTAACAATAATTCCTAACGCGAAATTTATACTTAAAGCCAAAAATAGTAATTTGCAATTGTATGGGGTCCCCGATTCTTGTTAAAAAAATAACTGTTGACAAAATTTTAATTCAAAATAAGTCATACAAGAATACATTTCCTGTTTCGAAGACCACTTAATATGAGTCATATGTTAAATGCTAGATGATGCCATATTCTCATCCATTTAGGAATAACAGAATGTTTAATTATTTATAGTTTTATTTTTTTTTTTGTGATACTACTGGTAGTTTTTATATTCGCTTTAATAAAGTCGTATCAATCATACAATTTTTTTGCCTTGTCTGATATTGGGAGCCTAGTAGTCATTTTGCTCTAGAACCCCCAAGGGTATTAATCCGGCCCTGCTTATAGTAGTGTGACTGCTGTAATCCTCTGCACCACTATCGCTTTATAGGATATAAAGTGAAATAATCACTTACATCATCAAAACGCATAAATTCAGTAAAGCTGACTTCTCCCCTGGTTAATGGTGCCGATCTTCTTTGCCTGCTGTTTTCTTCTTGGACTTTGCTAAACATAAATTAATATTAATAAACAGATAAACCTGTTGCAAAGGGGTGGTCTAAACTGCGACTTTTACTGATTTGCCTTATATAAGCGATACGCATATAATAACCAGATTTTTTTAGTAGTCGTAGAAAGAAAATTCCTGTACAGTTAATTCTTGTTGCCTAGCAACGACTAAACGTTTTGCGGACCAAAAATATATCGGAAAAGTTAATTTGTTCCCCGATCGGAGAAACAATATTTTACATTTAATAGGTCTTTAATTAAATTTTCAGGTTAATATTTTTTTAGATAAGAGAAAATCTTTTTGGATAGATAGGTAAAAATTGTTTTCAAAAAAAGCAAGCTCAGACTAATTCTTTTGGAATAGAGGTTATTTAACAATTTTCTGAATAATTTATTGGACAATGGGTTAACACCTAAAGAATGTACGAGCAAAAATGTCATTAATATCTATAATAATAAAATATTTAAAGATGAGAGTATTAGAGCAAATCAAAGAAATGAACCCCGTGAGGGAGGTACAAAATTCGCCGATGCTTTCTTTATACGTGAATTTATTGGTGTCCAAGGTAAATCCCTAGAGGGTTAATTTGTTTGATTTGCTTGAATAACAGTTTAAAATCAATAATTTTTTATCTTTTTCTATTAATAGGATAATAAAAAAAGATTACACACAAACAGAAAAATTCTCATTTCAATTCTCTGTTTGTCTTTCATCATGAATAATTACTCATATGGGATTAACCTACCTACGTTAAAAAAAAAAGGTTTTTATTCAATTGTATTGAAAAGTGATATTTTTTGGTTCGAATATCTGGACAAAAAGATCACCATTTTATAACAGGTATTATTTTTTGTTATGGTTGCTCTTCCCGGCCGAAAATTACATTTCGTCTTAGGACGAGAAGTAATTTTTGGACGGTAAACAAATATGAACAAAATAATAGATACCATAAACAAATGAAATAAACTGTCATGATATTTTTATTAGATTGTGTCAATGTGACGTGAGGTCGATTACCATAAGTTCTTTCAATTAAATAAATATAAGAAATAAATATTTATTACTTTCTTCTCACAATCGAATAAAAAATAGTGTATGACAACGGACGAAAATGGTTTTCGTACTCATAGGGTTGTCAGACTTGGCTTCGCCTCGTCCAGCAATTTTCCGTAATCGTACGAAAAACTGCATTTTTCGTCCTTGTGTCATAAATAACTGTTATTAAATTATATTTATCGAAGTATAAAATTATTGCTAACTTACTCTTCAACATTGTCAATAAAGATGGTGTATTCTATATTTGCACGTTTTAGGTCAGCTTCAAATGTAGCTTGAGCAAATGGTGCAACCATAATATCAACAGGTGAATTAAGTGACCGCATTTCTGACCAAAAATCAAAATTTACATCATCTTCAAACGAACTTATTAATTTAGCATCAGCCAAAGTTTTAGGAATTACCTGATATACTTTGTACCTAGACAGTAAGAAAATAAACAAATAAAAAAATGATGCATTCATAAAAGCAAATTAAAAGGAAATATTGCAACATTTACCCATCATAACTGAAAGGCGTGCCAGATGATGCAAGGGTTATAAAAATCACAAAACACAATACTGTTAATTTCATTTTCTTCCAATTTGCACAAACTTAAAACCTATTACCAATAAACTCTTTTATATGGAGAAAATAATCTACTTAAGCATAATTAAATGCGTTTAAAACATCATTGTAATAATAGACAGTTTTATCATTAACCATCCACTTAATACTCTAATCTCAAGATATAGGCATTGTGTACATTTTGTATTTAGCTAATTTTTATGAGCTAATAAATTATAAAGATTTAAAGATTACGTTACAATTACATTTAGTATTAATTCGCGTACTCTTAATTATGGTAGCGCCAAATACATATGGTACCTACTAAAATTCCAAGTGAGAAGCTATGAAATCAAGAGCTTTTATTTCATGTAAAAACATGGGAGTGTTCAGTTATCCTCATGATGTTTTCTAATTAATTATTTTAGTTTTACACATTTACAAACGGTGAACTAAATTGACACACATATTTTATTAGATAAGAGTGTAAACAATAGCATTTTTAAGTGAGTAATTTAATCAAAAAATAATCTAGACCTCTTCTTGCTTGAGATTAAAAAAATCAAACCCATTTATTTATTGAATGTCCTACTAGTCTGTTATTTTGCAGTAATAACCCTATTTTGAGATACATTAAATGAGAAATGTGAATATCCATAACGCCCTAGGACATTATAAATTTACAAGGCATTAACATTTTTATTTATTTATTTACACCAATCAATGGGAAACCATTTGCAGAATGGGAATTACAAAAATATAATATAAAATAATATTTTAAAAAGACAAAAGTAAAAAACAGTATTAAGTACATAGAGCATTAAAAATATAACTTTAAACTTAATTGTAAAATTGTGACGTACTTCGTTGCTCTACCCAAGAGCAGAAGTGTGACGCCCAACACTACGGCGGTGCTCACGGTACGGATATCTCGGGCGCCAGTTTCTGTTTAGAGTGCAGAAACACCACTTTACTCTATCGGCGGGACGATAGAGGCCGGGCAACTACAGTGAAGAAACGGATAAGCCAGGGGTCGGGAAAAGGTAACTTACACACTACAGTTAATGAACAGACTCTCATTCAACATATTTACATTTATTCTACACACTAATTATTATTTACACTTTATATACACCTTAGTAACTACAACTTAGACTACAACGGTCTTAACTACGGGCGAGCGGGGCAGTAAGCGGGCGGTCAAGCGGTGCGATACGGTAATCCGGGGAATGAAGCGGTGAATAGGTAAACAGCAATAAATTAATCGGTCATAAGCAGATGGCGGACGGATACCAGGAGGGGAAGCAAGCGCCGATACAAGCACACTATGCCTATCTATAGCAGTTATTTACTATCGCTTGGCTGATGGATGGCTCCGGACTTATAATGTGCCAATGCTAGTACCTCCAAGGCGCCCTGCCGAATATGACGTGCTCAGGCGGCCTGGAGGGCACGCGGTATAACGCGGTTATGGTTGGGGGGAGGAAAGGAGTGACAAGCCTAACAGTGGCAAATTTAAGACGACTACGGTACGGTCAAACTTCACGCTACCCTGCAGAATTTTTACGTGCTCAGGTAGCTCGGGGGACCCGCGGTTACGGACGATACCTCCAAGTCACCCTGCAGAATTTTTACGTGCTCAGGTGGCCTAGAGGATACGCGGTGACAACTGACAGTACCTCCAAATCACCCTGCAGAATTTGTACGTGCTCAGGTGACCTGGAGGGCACGCGGTACAACGCGGTTCAAGTTGGAGGGGGGGAGGAGTGGCAAGCCGAACAGTTGCAAATTTAGACGACGACGGTAAGGTCAAACTCCAAGCTACCCTGCAGAATTTTTACGTGCTCAGGTAGCCCGGCGGACCCGCGATTACGGACGATACCTCCAAGTCACCCTGCAGAATTTTTACGTGCTCAGGTGGCCTAGAGGACACGCGGTGGCAAATGCTAGTATCTCCAAGTCACCCTGCAGAATTTTTACGTGCTCAGGTGGCCTGGAGAACACGCGGTGTTACGCGGTTCTAGTTCCAACCTTCGGCCGCTCTCCCGTTCTAAGGAAGGATATGAGGCGGATACGTTTTAGCGCTCGCGGTTCACAAACTCTAAATAAAGTCCGGAAAGTACTCACCAGCCAAGTAATACTGATTATTTACCAAACCTTTATCAAACCTTGCTACCTACTTCCGTGTCCTGGGCTGCTTCCTCTCTGGAGCGGTCGGTGTCTGCACGTCTGGTCGGTACGGGCGGCAGCAACGGACTCTTTTGGATGCTCTGAAAAATCCTCAAGCTACTAAACTCTGCCAAAAGCAGAAGTAGGATGAGACGCGGTAGTCATGCGCGGAATATAGCCATACGTCACCCGAATTCAATTTAAAACAAACCTATACCTTTATACTCACAACAAGATTACTTACGATGCTGGTCGGCGTGGTTCTTCAGTCAGCAGCTAAACGGCAACTGACTTGTTCGAAAAATCCTCAAGCTACTAAACTCAGCCAAAGGCAGAAGTAGGATGAGCGCGGTAGTCACGCGCGGAATATCGCAACTACGTCACCTTTTACCGACTTAGAAAAATTCACAATTACATTTGTATACCTATGTACCTCTATACTCACAAGATTACTTACTGTCCTAGTCCTAGATTGTTTCCAGTCTCGGGCTCCTTCACGGTAGCGCGGGCACAATGCGCGCTTCGCGTTTCGCGATTCACGTACTGCCGGCCACTCGGCCTGTGTGGAATGTTTATCCAAACAGAACTATACTACCTATTTATAATTAACAATTAAACTACTATTAATGATCAGCTGCCAATACCACTATTAAAAGCGCAGCACTACAATGGTTAAAATATCTTTCGAAACAGACACATAGCACCTAGTTACCTAACTTAAGTCTATAAAATAATCACTTCGTTACAAAATGTATATACACATATATTATGTATACATACATATGTACATATATACATACATACCTACATAAACACCTATCCATATACATATCTATAAATAAAATATGCAAATTTAATCAAGAAAAAAAACTGTTTTACAATTTTTTAACTGTGGCTACATTGCAGAAGAAAATATCAAGAATATGTTGTGTTCATTATAACTATTGCACATTTGATGTAAAGGCGAAAATTTACCAATATTTGTACGAGGTATACTTAAAGTAAAGGTCAGATGTTGCCTTGGGGTTACTCTGGGAACACAAAAATTTAACATTTGTAATATATCTGGACAGTCAATGTCATTAGTTATTAATTTGTTCAAGGTTAACTGAGATTTCACCCCTCTTTTTTTGAGTCTAAGGAAAATCTTTCCAGCATATATGCATTTGGATATCAAATATATTTCGTCCTCTATGAAATAAGCATGTTTTAAAAACTTCCGCTGTACCTTTTCAATACTGTTCACATGTATGTTATAATATGTACACCAAATAACAGCTGCATATTCAAGCTTAGATCGGACAAAAGTGTTATAAAGTAATTTTACTGTATCTGCATTATTAAACTCACGGTAATTTCTTATAATAAAGCCTAACATTTTAAAACTCTGATGTTATACTATTAACATGATTTTTATGAAAGAGAGTTTGCCATCAAATATTATACCTAGGTCTCGGAAAACAGTAGGCCTTGCAATTACGATATTATTAAGAGTATAGTCAAAATGTAGTGTTTGTACTATATTAGAAAATGTTATAATATTTCACTTCGAGACGTTTAAAGGTAATTTATTTTTAATGCACCATATATTAAGATTTTCCAAGTCTTTCTGCAGGGTAAAACAATTTTCATAATTTTTAATAATAGAATAAATCTTTAAATCATCCGCATATAATAAGTATTTACAATTTAAATTAGATATAACGTCATTTATAAAGATATTAAAAAGTAAGGCTCCTAAGTTTCAGTCTTGAGGAACTCCAGAAGTGTCATGTATTTCATCAGACTGGACTCCATAGCATTGCACAAATTGTTCTGATAAATACGACGTAATAAAGTTTAACATATTTTGGGAGAACTCATAACTCTTTAATTTTACTAATAAGATGTTGTGATCCAGTCTGTTGAATGCTTTTGAGAAATCTGTATAAATGACATCTGTCTAAAGCCCGGCATCTAAAGAATTCGCTAAATACTGCGTGATACAAACAGATTGGTAACAGTTGATCTCCCTTTCATAAATCCATGCTGATAAGGCGTAATGCGATGTTTCATGTAAAAGAAAATAAATTCATGCATTAGAATTTCATATACTTTAGAGAAGTTATTAACTGTAGTACTATGCCTGTAATTTTGTATTATGGCACGATCTCTCTCTTTGAAGACAGGGACAACTCTAGAGGTTTTCCAAGTTTCTGGAAAAACAGCAGTTTTAATAGATAAATTCAAGAGGATTGTTAGAGGCAAATACATAGGCACAGTCTCTAATAAAAAAGGCAGGAATATTGTCTAATCCAGTGGCAAATTTCGGTTTTAATTTTTTGAACTTGCATATACATCAGCTTGCGGAAAACCGCTTATATGAAAATTATCAGAAGTTAAATCAGTTATTTCTTTTTTTATAATTTTTATCAAGTGGTGTATACGAATCCTAAAAGTTTGTAGCAAATTTTAACAATATTCTCATAGCTCAGTACATCTTCAGTATTATTAATCATGGTGTCAGCTATGGTAAAGGTATTTTTTTTATTATTTATAAATTGACAAACTTTTTTTGGATTACTATTAAGAATGCTTTCGATATTGCTGCAATAATTTTTATATGATATAGCTGTCATTGTTTCTTTTGATTAAAATTCTAAAATTTTTATGTTCAGTCGGTGCATTTTCATCTTTATGTTTTTTATACCGTTTTCAGGCCCTTTGTCCTATGCATTTTCACTACAACACAACACAAAACAACTAAATGGTGGTGGCGTTATTGACAAACAAAATGTGTTGCATAGTTACGGCGTTTACAAACAACTGTGACTATTATTCTCTTGATCCTTGGTTAATACTGCAACTAGCAAAGACGTACGACTTGAAGCCACGGTACTCTACATATATTTTTTAAATATGAGTGCGGACATTTAATTGTCATTAACAATCCGAACTGATTTTTAATCAGAATACTGCCTCTTCAACAATGAACATCTTGGCAAAGTCAGTAGAGATAATGTCAACCTGTCTGTTTCAATTCTTTAGAAACAAACTATGTGCCACACATAAGATTAGTTTTAGTGAACAGTGAAAAGAATCGAAGTGCAAGATTCAAGAAATCTCATGCCTCCCTGGCTTTTCTCTACTTAACAGTCATGCTTTTCGTGAAGTGATGTATGCATTACATCTTCGTTTGTAGATGATCGTGAGCATTTTTGTTCATGACGTACTCTGAGGAATTCCTACCTAGTTTTTAATTCTAGATTTCTGTGAATCCTCTGGAAGCTGTTTCAAAGACAGTAGTGAACACTTTATGAACAGAAGCAGGCATATAGTACTAATTGTATTGCTGTAGATAATATTCATTCAGCGACAACTACTGCATAATCTCCAAATTTATCTGCATTTATTGTTTTCCGACATGCCGTTTGTAAAATTAAGTCAAATTTTCGGATAAATTCTTTGTTTACATTACATCGACAAGTAATAATTAGTCAAAAATCATCTGACAACATTGCCATTATTAGAATTTTCTTTTAATTGACGTAGTTCATCAATTATTATTCTGAGTTCTTCCCTAAATCTTGTCTGACATAATGTTCCTTCTTGTTTTAGTGTTTTGTTGACTTCGCTTGCTGCAGACTATTTAATGAATGACAGTAGGCCTTGCAATTATGATATTATTAAGAGAATAGTCAAAATTTAGTGTTTGTCAGAAATCTGAAGGGTAAATTTCATAAATCGTATCGATGCATGCAAAGTGAGAGATCAAATGTGCAGGTCTCTTGTCCAGACTGTTTATTTTTTATCTTTTCCATGTTATTTATCTGTCAAAATTTGAGTACTTTATCATCTCAGTATTAAAATTATTTTGTATTTCACACGAACAGTTTTATTTTTAGAATTTACTACTTCTATTAGTAGGATTAGAAATTACGCGCTCTATGCTTGAAACCACATCTTTTGTTTTAGCTGGAATTTTTTAGCAAATTTAATGGACATCAGAGAACTATATCTACTTAAAAAGAAACACAACAAATAAATTAGGCAACCCCCAAACCAAAGCCAAAACTGCACAAACAGAGATTACACAGTAGAAAAGTATGTGGACACATACAACCAATCCCTTCAACTTTGTAATAATCGAAACCGGGATTTGAACCCATTAAACCATTTATCACTTAACGCTCTGACCCACTGGTCGGTTTAAGTTAAAAATGGTGTTTAATTTTCCAAAATATCTTGTTTTGGATATTAGTTACGTTTAAAGCTACCATTGAAGCAATAAAAACCTATGCATCAGAAATTACTCACTTTTCCAAAATAAAGTTAGTTTTTTGATTGAATCCATCACATTCCCATTTTACGTATAAGACCATTTCTTGTGCATCTGTTACATTCACATAATGACAATGCCAGGGAATGTTTGCATGTCCACGTTTTTCTAAGTGTAATACCCTTATAAACAGCTTTAGCTTTGGATTCGGGGGTTGTCTATTTTCTGTGGTTTTTACTTATTTATATAAAACGAATAAATTTATATGTTAGAAAGGGATAACATATTTAAATATTAAATGAAACAAGTTTGTCAATAGTGTCTTTTATTTAACTTGTTGTAATTTAACAAATATGATTCAAATTATATTAGTTGGCAAATTTTTCTTTAATATGTTGGTGATAAACTTTAATTCCTTCCCAAGTTTCTGTTACAACTGATATAATTTCAGATGCATCTGGATCAAATCCAGATGATCCTCCACGTGGCAGTTCGACAGTATACGCTAGTTCAACACCAGCCACACCCTTGGTATAGTCACGGCTGCCTCCGGAACTGTCATACAATAATACATTTGAACTTCCAACAGTATAATTAGTGCCTCTAACTTCAAAAATTGCATCTTTTACGCGATCAGCAAGAAAATGTAGTTCCTCGACATTATCTGGGGGCTCTGGTGTAAATCCCCATGGATACAAAAGCCATTCACCATAACTATGGATATCCAAGAATAATTTAATATTTTCCTTGTTGGCCAAAATAAAGTCTCTCACAGCTCGGGTTTCCAACTCAGAGAAAGCTGAATATCCAGCATAAGTTTGGCTACATTGCCAATGGCTGGCACCCGTTACCATCCACATGTAATCAAAGTTTCTATTTCCATCTGCGCCATCGCATATGGTACCTGGTGTACGAGTTTTTCTCCAGAGACGTTCCTATAGAAGTGAAAAATGTTAAATTCTGTCTTGTTTGCGAAAAAAAATGTTTTGGAAAATTTGTGTCATAGTACCATGTGAGCAAAAACAAAAATGTGACCAAAATTAACGACGCAAAATGTCAAAACAATGTCGATTTTATGGAATAAGAAAAGGGAAACTATACTTTTCTTCTATCAGAAAATTAACTTATTCGTTTTCTAACAAAGAAAAAAAATATTAAACGTATTTTACAATAAAGAAGAGAATTTAATTAAAATGATTTTAACACTGTGGCATTAATTTTGTTCGAGCTGGTACACTATCAGGGGACCATTTTCCGTTAAAAGTGCATTTTCACCAAGTATCCAACTTAAATCTATAAATCGCTGTTAAAATGTTTCTGTAAGTAATATTAAAAAACAGAAACAATTGATTCATCCTAACTACTATAAGATCTAATATATTAAAGTTACAGGCAATACTGATGCGTATTTTTTTATTAATAGGAAATCGATTATTTAATTTCATGAAATGACACCAAATAAAATATACGTATTTCTTATTAATAAAAAAAAACGCATTTGTATTGCTTTTAATTTTATATATGAAATCCATATGGTATTTAAGATGAATTATTTGTTTTTATTTTTTGTTCTCATCAACAGAAACGTTTTAACAGCCATTTAAAGTTATATATTGGCAATCCTAGCGACGAGGATGTGCAAACGTAGCCTTAAATCTACTAATTATTGTTATTAACAGTAACAAGTTTTCTTTGGAATATATCACATATTTAAAATAAAAAAGAAGCTCTTACTTCTTTTGAACATATGATTCAAGGAAAATTAAACAAAGTATTGTAATCAAAATAAAACATATTTTTCGGGTGGCTCACGATTTAGTTTCCAAAGTAATTACTTGTATTACAAACTTATTATAGTAGGTAATTATTTTCACTTTCTTATAAATATTTAAAAGAGAAAATGTAGCAAGATATTTGAAATTGTTTTAGGACTGTTATTGTTCCAATTTCTATAATAATATATATTTTAATTAGTTACTAATTTTTTGTGCAATCAAAATATCTGACCTGACATTCTGGTAATGAAAATACCTATATAATCCAGTCAGTTAAGCCAAAAAAGAAGGTCAACCTCGGAATGAGAGATAATAAGCTGTAAACTTTTATAAACCTTTATTTTGGCGTTCTAAAAGTTGTCTCAAAAGTCTCATAAAATCTCCGCGTCTTAAGATATTCAAGGTCAAAGGTCACTAAAATCGGTTTTTTGCAAATATCTCGCTTCCTATGGTTTGCATTTGCATTTATTATAAAAATTGTAGAGAATAAAATTCTCTACAACTTTTGTCCCAAACGTTTTCTTTATATACTCAACCGTTTTTGATATAGAGGGCGGAGAGCGTGCCGCGCGTACCTATTCACAGCATAATGCATAAGGTCAACCGTCAACCAAGTCCCGGTAAATAATACGCCGTATAAAGTCCATAAATCATTAAAAAATATATAATTATGAATAATTTGCATTGTTTATTAATTAATACATTATATATTTAATAATATTTTTCATTTATCGAATATATATTTGTTTAATATTACTTACCTTTCCGTGTAATCAACTACAAGAATGGTTGTGGTTCACGCTGCGGATGCAGGAAATCGGGGTTGCAATGTTCTTTAGCTTGTGGCCAGTGTAATGGGCAAGCGTACCTCAATGCTTCACCGTATCAAAGCGATCTCGATGAAGATAGTACATTTGACCCCGAAATTCTTGAAGATCTAGAGACAAATATCCTTGACAACGAAAATGATTATATTGAATTGGAAACTTTCGAGCGACCGGAAGACGATGATGAAGAAGAAGAAGAGAATTAAGACTCAAGTTCTTCTAATTATAAAAGTTTTTGAAAAACTTCCCCACATTTGAACTTCAACTGTAATAAATATATGAAAAAGTATTTCTAAATAAAGATATAATTAAAATGTATTTACTCTATTCTTTTTTCTACTTAAAATATAATTAACATATATTAGAATATAATTAAAATATACTTAAAGTATTCCACTCAACAATTTCTTGATTACACGGAAAGGTAAGTAATATTAAACAAATATATATTCGATAAATGAAAAATATCATTAAATATAATGTATTAATTAATAAACAATGCAAATTGTTCATAATTATATATTTTTTAATGATTTATAGACTTTATACGGCGTATTATTTACCGGGACTTACGGTTAACCTTGCATTATGCTGTGAATAGGTAAACGCGGCGCGCTCCTCGCCCTTTATCTCAAAAATCGTTGAGTATATAAAGAAAACGTTTGGGACAAAAGTTGTAGAGAATTTTATTCTCTAAAATTTTTTATAATAAATGCAAATGGCATTAAAACCATAGGAAGCGAGATATTTGCAAGAAACCGATTTTTGTGACCTTTGATCTTGAATATCTTAAGACGCGGACACGAGATTTTATGAAGCTTTTGAGACAACTTTTAGAACGCTAAAATAAAGGCTTATACAAGTTTACAGCTTATTATCTCTCATTCCGAGGTGAAACCTCTAATGTGACTGGGCTAATACACTTTCATTGCTAAATCACAAAATTTAATTATAATAAAAATTAACAATTAAAATTTTGTATTAAAATAGTCGTTAGACGAATAGAAATATCTTAAAATCATTTTAAATATCATACCATGTTTGGTTTTTATAATATTTGTTATGTCAAACCGAAAATAAAAGCCTGCTTCTCATACTCTGTGAAATCGCAATTAAAAGTTGCGCTAGAAGGATATATGACGTTTTCTAATTTTTTAAAAAGTAACTTACTTTTATAATGGGTCAATATTAGAAAATTCCGTTAAGGCTGACTTATGAATTTTTATATTATTTTGAAAATTTGTTTTATTAAATTTAATTTTCTAAAAAAAAATGTGGGTAAATTAAAAAATAAAACCAAACATTTGCGGAAAATGCCCTTTATTTATTTTTTATCGAAAATTTACAATAGTTAAAAAAATGTTGTAATTAGATGAAAGGAAATGAACTAGAAGTTCTACGAAGTTATCCATCATTTTCCTTCACTTTCTCTATTTGACTTTAATACTGAGAGAAAAAAATCTAATTTAATCAGTTGACATACTTCTCTTTGATATATTCATAAAAAACCTTAATTCCTTCCCAAACTTCGGTTACAACTGGTATAATTTCAGAAGCTTCTGGGTTAAATCCATCTGATCCTCCAGGGGGTAGTTCAATGGTATACGCAAGATCGACACCACCAGGTCCTGCGGCATAGTCTCGACTTCCTCCAGACAAGGCGTACAAAACTTCATTTGAACTTCCAACAGTAAAATTAGTTCCTCTCTTTGTAGCTATGGCATCTCTTACAAGATGACCAAGAAGCTGAAGTTCATTGACATTCTCTGGAGGTTCTGGTGTATGTCCCCATGGATGTAAAATCAATGGACCGTAACTATGCAGATCCAAGTATAATTTAATATTACCCCTATTTGCCAAAAAAAATTTACCAACGGTTTCTGCCTCTGGTTCGGAAAAGGAGCTCGCCCAGCAAACGTTAGACTACACTGCCAGCTGCTGGCACCAATTAGCATCCAGTGAATATCAAAGTTCCTATTTGCATCTGTACCATAGCATATGGTGCCCGGTGAGCGAGTTTTTCTCCAAAGTCGTTCCTATAAAAATAAAAAATTACGTTGATCCTATTATTAAAATTATGTAGTATTTTTTTCTAACTTTTTCTTTTGTTTTCATTTTGTGCAAATAATTATTATAAGTGAAAACTTTTCTGTTAGATTATAAACTGAATACTACGATTACCGTAACTAATTTTGCCTTTAAAACATCTAGTCATTATTTGAAATAAAAGATAATTATTCATATTTAAGAACGATTTAATCTGACATTTGATATAATGGACAAATGACACTGGCGCGGACAAAAAAAGTATATTTTTTGTAATATGTACCTGAATAGCATATCCCGCTGGAATAAAGCGTTCTGATTACAGAAATGACAAACAAAAAGTTGTAACACATAACGTTTTCTTTACATTAATAAAACATTACGGGCAGGAATAATTATTGGTAATTTTACTAATCTATTTATTGCTATATATCGATGATGTATATGACATATATTAGGCTTACATAAATGTATCTACAAAGATAGAGAGTAATTTTTGTTAATTTTTTTCTTTTATGGGTGGTCAAATCGTCTCGCTTTAAGAACCAACAGTAATCACCCATCATGGCTAGATTACATCGTCCTTGATAACGAATTTCCATTATCCTGATATCTTGATGAAATCTTTCTCCTTGCTCGTCGCTTACGGCACCCAAATTTTTAGGAAAAAATTTAAATGAAAATGCAGAAAGTGAATTTTTAAAGACATACGGCAACCAAGCGTTTGGTACGAATCTAAAAGTTCGCTTAGTAGTTACTTGTAGTTCTCATCCTTCTTCTTTCGTAAAACTCCTCTAACTACACTTACAAATGAGTTTCAAGCTCCGAGTTCCTGTAATAATAATAATAATAATCTTTATTTAGCACAAAAGCTATTACACGAAATGTATTACACATGATCAGTATAGTATACAGCATACAGTCAGTATAATATTTATCAATATTAATTTACAAATGGTATATTACAATCGAAACTTAAGTTTATATAATTGCTAATTTATGATGGTATAATTTAATATCTAACAATAAGTCATACTAACATAATCAATAAAATTATTTATACATGAATTTATACAGGTATTTTTTTAAACTGAATGACATTCTTGGCTTGCTTTACAAAATTTGGTAGTTTGTTAAACTCAGCTACTCCCTTGTCGTATATCGAGGATTTTGTCTTCATCAAACTTGTCGAGTTAATATTTATGTGATCCCTTTGTCTCGTGTTATAATTATGTATATCCCCACGATGTTGTATATTTGCTGACAGATATATTGGCAGCAAATTATTGTAAAGTTTGTATAATAATATCAGAGTTCTATACTTTATGTTGTCTTTTACCGAAAACCAGTTCAGTGTACTTTGCATTAATTTTATACTGGTATATCTGTTGCATCTTAAAATGAATCGCATGCACCTATTTTGTAGGAGTTGCAGTTTGGTTATGTTGGTATCATTACACATATATAATATACTTGAGCAATATTCAAAATGTGGTTTAATTATGGTATTGTAAATCGTTTTCCTGGTATATAAAGTTAAATGTTTACTAATACGATAGGCAAATCCAAGTTTTTTTGATATTTTTTTACATGTATAATTTATGTGGTCATTAAATGTTAATTTGTTATCTATGATAATTCCTAGGTATTTCATAGATATTACTTTTTCAAGATATTTTCCGTTATACTTTACACCTCTATCAATATTTTGATTTATATATTTATTGGAGCCTATTATCATATATTTTGACTTTTTGACATTTATCATTAGACCGTTTGTTGTAAACCATTCATTAATTAGTTCCAATTTTAGGTTAACTGTTTGAATAACTTGTTTCAAATCCAATCCTGATAAGTAGATTATAGTATCATCCGCAAAATGGTGCATTTTGCACTCTCATGAATTAATTAATAGGATATCATTAATAAATAATGTGAAAAGCATAGGTCCTAGTACACTGCCCTGTGGAACTCCATTATTATTTTTAAGCTTTTTAGACCTTATATTATTTATTTTAGTTTGCTGATTCCGTCCATATCAATATGACCTAAACCACTGATATGCCGTGTCAGCAATCCCGAAGTACTGCTGAAGTTTTTTTAGTAAAAGCTCTCTGTCGACTACTTCGAACACTCTTTTTAAATCGAGGAAGACAGTTACCACAACTTCTCCTTTGTCTACAGAATATTTAAAATCATTAATTATTTTTTGTACCGCTGTCTCACACGAATGATTTTCTCTAAATCCATATTGGTTTTCGTGCAATAGTTTATTTTTGTTTATAAATTCAGTAAGTTGGTCATGAACTACTAGTTCTAAAATTTTTCCCATAGAAGGTAGTGTATTTATGGGTCTATGCTCTTCTGCTGATATTGTTCCTGGTACTTTTGGTACAGGAATTATTAGTGATGTTTTTAGAATTTCTGGAAATTCTCCATTATTCAACGATGTATTTATAATATGTAATAATGGATAGCCAGTGACTTCAAACGTATTTTTTATTAGTTTAAAGTCAATTTCATCCTCTGATTATTTATTTTGTTGTTCAAAGACAATTTTACGTAATTTTGCAAGATTTATGACATTAATTCTTTTTAGAAATATATCTAGCTGTGATGCTCTCTTTTCAAATAAAGCATTTTTATTAGTCTGATATGCATTATTTTTTAACCCGTCTACAATTAGATTAACACTATTAATAAAATATATATTTAGTTCCTCTTCCAAGAACTGGCTTTTTCCACTCCTCCTATTGTAATAGAGGATATATTCTGATTGGTTTTAGGTTTTATAATACTTTTTAATGTTCGCCACATTAACTTTGAATTATGTTTTAAACTATCTATTTTATTTTCATAATATATTTGCTTTTCATTTCTTAGTACTTTTACAGCCTCATTGCGGTTATGAGTATAGGTTCGCCAATTTTCACCATTTTTGTTTATTTTGTACTGTTTATAAGCTAGGTCTCTATTTGTTAGGGCTTCTTTAATGACATCATTAAACCATTCATTATATTTCATTGCTCGTTTTTTGATAGTCGGACACTCGCTATCTAATGCATTTTTTACGTTATTCATGAATGACTCGAATACTGTATTAGTATTCGTGCAGCCATATAACCAATTAGTACCGATTAATTTTAATGAAACCTTGTTATAGTCTAATATTCGATATGCTAATTCCTGGTCCAAGATTGGATTATGGTCGTTCATATTTAAATTTATTCCTATAATTTCATGATCGGTGATTTTGGGTGCAACTTGAACTTCATAACAATTTGAGAATACTAAATCAATTATAGATGAGCTTTTGTCGGTTATTCTTGTAGGTTGCGTAATAAATTGTTTTAAGCCGAATACTCTTGATATGTTATGTAGTCTTTTAGTATATGTGTCATCCGCGATATTCCAATTAATATTAAAGTCTCCTATAAAAATATATAATTGGCTAAAATCTAACAATTCTATTAAGTTTTCAAAAAATTGCAAAATTGTACATGACTGACACTTGGAGAATGATATATGCAACCAATAAATAATGTTTCATTGAAATATTTTATTTTTATTTGTAGGAACCAATAGTTGGTTTCAAAGATAACATTTTCAATTAGGCTACTGTTAATTGTGCTGACAACGTAAATTATAACATCCCCAGTATGACGACTAAGGGAGTTGCATCTATAAATATTGTAATTCTTAATATCTATTTCGCAATCAAGAATGTCTTCCGTTATTCTCGTTTCACTTAAACAGAGAATAATAGGTTTCAATTTTATAACTAGCTGTCTAATTTCGTCTATATGAGCAGTAAAACTTTCAGCATTTAAATATAATACATTATTTACAAATACCTGCTTTATATTGTAGTTTGTTCGATTATTTTTATTGCTATTCGGATGCTCTTGGGGTGAGGGCTTCTGTTGTAAAAAACGGCTTTGGTATCGGTCAATTCCAACATATTCTGGCCAGATGTTGGGATTTTTGAAGGTTTCGATATAGTTTATAGGTACCGACACTTTAAATGATGTATATATTTCGGGGTATTTAGAGTTCATTGGTTCGCATTTGACATCTGGTATATTTTTTAACTTGAGATGTGTAATAATATCAGTAGTAGTTATGTCTAGTGGACATCTGAACACATGGTAATCTACAAATCTCACTACTCCTTTGAATGTACAATCATTTCCCTTACCATATATTACATTACTATTTCGTCTTCTATATTTACGCCGTGCGGACTCCCACTTTTCTTCATTTTCATTCCTCTGTTCGTTCAGATCTACATTATTTTCGTTTATAATTAAATTACTTTTATCACTTACTAGATCACGACTAGGACCAGGATTATCATTGTTTTTTACATGGCTCCTTAAAGTTCTTTCCATTTTTGCTTCTTCCGCTTTACTTTTAATTGTTTTTTGCTGATTAACTACTGAATTATTTTCTGCCACTGCATCCTTGAATGTTTTCTTCGTATGTACTATGTTGCCATTAGTTTGAGATTCAGCTGGTTGTGATTTTCTCATATTCTTATGGTCATTAGAAGCCAATAGACTAATTAATTCGATATTACTCTATTTTAATTGTGTTACTAAATCTTCTAATTTCGCAATTTTCTCTTCTAATTTTTCTGTCTCACTTTTAACACATTTTTTTATAATTTCTTTGAACTCGCTGCTTTTTAAAAACGTACTCTCTTTTAATTGTGCAACTAAATCTTCTAATTTCACAATTTTCTCTTCTAATTTTTCTGTCTCACTTTTAACACATTTTTCTATAATTTCTTTGTACTCGCTGCTTTTTAAAAACGTAATTATATTATCTTCTTGTTTAGATCTTAGGTCAGGCATTTTAACACCACTGCACTGTAGGCACTAGGTACTTGCGAGAGTTCACTAAAACACGTCCGTACCCTACGGCGGTCGGACAATCATATCTGTCACTTGAGTGTTCCCTTAAAATCTGCATTGTTAAGCAATTTTTCTAAGTTGAGGCTCAATAAAAATGTCTTCTTTAAGTTTGGCATCACATAATTGGGGAAAAAGTTCTCTGAACTATTTAAATTGAACTATTTAAATCCTTCACCCACCAAATTCATAGCCTTCACAAAAATTTTCTTTAGTCCAATTTTAATATGAAAAGGTGGCAAAAAAACATTTTTAGGGTGTACAAGGGGCACATAGTTAACATTACTAGTTCTGGGTTCTAATTCTTTCCATTCCAGCCAAATTCTTTTCACATAATGTTCCTTTACTGCACGACTGTCCCACAGACAAAGAAAATAGCAATATTTTGTAAAGCCTCTTTGAAGCTCTAATAAAATGACTATTATTTTTAAGTCCCCCACATATTTGCTATTTGCTTTGCTTCAGAATCCCCTTTCATTGTTACTGAATGGACAATTGGCATAGATGGTTTTAAATTTTCATTCTGTAGTACTACAGCTTTTAAATTGCATTTGGAGGAATCTATGAATAAGCGCCACTCAATGCTCAATATTAAGTTCCTGCGTTAAACCATCAATATGAATACACGCGCATAGTGAATTTTCCATATTATAAAATGAGGAAAATATTGCATTACTTTTTCTAAAAGCCGTAATCTTTGTTTCTTTAACCAGTAAGTTTCACTTCTTAAGTCGGGAACCAAGAAGTTCTGCTTGTTGTTTTGACATCCCATAGCATTCAATTCATTTTGAGTGGAAGATTTATCCAAAACAGATACAAAATTAAATATTTTACTGGCTGTTGAAGAAAATCCACATACCAGCGTTCACCAGGATAGACGCGATTATGATATTACTAAAACCTCAGTATTAAATTTTGAAAAATACCATTCTTTTAAGATTCAGCTTGTGCAAGAACTAAGTGATGATGATTCAGATCGGAGGATACAATTTTGTGAAATAATGATGAATATGTGCAATGGTGATCCTCTTCTGATAAAAAATATGTTCTCCGATGAATGCACTTTCAAATTAAATGGTGAAGTAAATCGTCAGAATTGTAGATACTGGACAAGGGAAAACCCTCGATGGATGCGGGAGCAGTACACACAGTATCCACAAAAGGTAAACGTGTGGGAGAAAATTGTAAGAAATCGATTCATTGGACCCTATTTTTCCGATGGAACTGTTAACGGACCGGCGTATCCCTAATTTTTAATCTCGCCCCAATGTTATTAAATATATTCCCCAGTAGAATTAATCATGAAAATGTTGACGAAAGTCTGTGGTATCAACGGGTTGGTGCGCCTCCACATTATGCAGCAGACGTTCTAAGGTATCTTGACCAAATATTTCTGACCACGTGGATTGGTAGACGTGGACCCATCGATTGGCCACCAAGGTGACCGAACCACAATCCATTAGATTATTTTCTGTGGGGCCATCTAAAAAACTTAGTTTATAAAACCAAACCGGAAAACATTGTTGAATTAAACGAGAGAATTAGAACAGAAATAAACAACATTTCTCAGGAAACTATAAACACGGTGCAGCAACACTTTATTCATCGTTTAGGGTACTGTCAGCTACAACAAGGAGTACAGTTCGAACATTTACTATAAATTGTTTCTATTATTATTATTAACTAACCGTCAGTTCTAGCGATTATTATTTGTTCAAACAAAACATGAAAAATTAGTAAATTCTTATACTCAAAATGGCTTTCAACTTATCAATTTTAGATCCTAAGGGTAATAATTTTTGGAATCAGCTCTTGATTCAGAATCCAAAAATGGGGAAATATACAAGGTGTTTCATTTAAAAAATATATTTATGACATCATAACGGAAACAGTGATGATGCCATAACAAAAAAAATAATAATAATAACGGAAAGGTGCACAATAGAAATTAAAAATCGACGTGTCCGAGGATTTTTTCTAAATAATCTTGATTTAAGAAATAATGAATTTATTCCATACTTTACGGATACATTGTACAGTCTATTCGGTGATGGTTGCTTTCTGCCTTAATATTATCCAGTGGTGAATCTGGGCCTTGAATGTGAGGAGGGTAACATGATAAACACATGTGTTAGATATCCTTTTTACACTGATGTCTTTCACTTTTTTTAAATTTAATTTGTATCGTCATTCCCCGCCATGGATTTTCGTTGACATGATATGGATGAAAAAACGTCTATTTCCTCATGCTTAATACATGTAATTTTGAGAATAGAATTTTGTAAAATCATATAAAACAATATTTCGAAACAAGAAATATAGCGCTGTAGTTTAAAATATTAATAATATGTAAATAAAATACACAGATTGTGCATATTTTCACTTTGGTATAATGCCTTTAGCAGTGAACGCAAGGAAGACAACACAGTGCTGACAATTGTAGATATCGGATAAGGATAGAAGTGATCTCGATTCACACACTTCTCAATTGGCGGAGGCAGGCGTGGTGGTTTTTGACCTTATTTTATACTTGCAATTGCCTGCATTGCATGGTTTTCCTCGCACTTATTATTAAATATAGGATACCAAAATTGTATTTTGCTCAGTTTGTGTATTCAAAAATACAAAAGAAACAGAAAATGTAAAATATTATACAAGAACAACAAGACAATAATTTCAAAGAACGGAAAATACATTCTTTCAGGTATTAATATGCTAATTGCTTCCTATTTTTTTTTCTTTCAGAAGTATTTAAAATTTTGAAAGTAGATGTTTATAAAACCTTGGTGTGGGGGTACTTACCCCCTTCTCCCCGTAAATTCGCTCATGGTATTATCATCAGAGATTATAGGTATGTTTATCAATGCTATTTTTTTGTATAATATTACCATAGTTATCATTTTTTCTTGAATAAAGTTATTTATTTTCTAATAATGTAAAAGTTTGTGAATTGGTTTTTTTTTTCGTCAATATTATGCCATCTCTAACACGCAATTTTCATTAAGCTATATCAAAACTTTATTATTTTTTCTATAAAAAAGACGTGGTTGCAAAAATAAAAGAAGATATAAGAAAAATGTTTTATATTTGTTGTGTAGAAATATTTGGACACAATTTTTTTTTAAATATATTAATTGGCATATTCTTCCTTAACGTATTGATGAAATACTTTAATTCCTTCCCAAATTTCTGTTACAACAGGTATAATTTCGGAAGCATCTGGATTAAATCCAGCTGATCCTCCTCTTGGCAGTTCAAAAGTATAAGATAAATTAACACCAACAACACCCTTGACATAGTCTCGAACACCTCCTGATGTAGGGTACAATATTTCATTTGCACCACCAACATTATATTCAATTCCTCTAACTGCGACAATTGCGTCATTTACACGGTCACCAAGGGATCGTAGTGTGTCTGCGTCAGCTGGTGGATCCGTTGTGTGTCCCCAAGGATACATAAGCAGCTGACCATAACTGTGCAGATCTATGAACAATTTAATAATATCTCTGTTGGCCAAAAAAAAGTTTGACACAGCTTTTGCTTCTGGTTCAGAAAAGGCACCTCGCCCAGCATAAGTTTGACTACATTGCCAATTACTGGCACCAGCTAACATCCAGTTGAAATCAAAGTTCCTGTTTGCATCTGTACCATCACATATAGTGCCTAGTGTACGCGTTTTTCTCCAGAGACGCTCCTATAAAAGTAAAAAACTACATATACCTCTTTTCCAAATTTTTGAAAACTGGAAAAATATCTTCGCCTTCTTCGATAAAGTTTAAGCATAAAAGGTTCTGAATGACTTTTTGTAAATTTTTAAATGGACATCATTTACATTTTTTTCAAATATCTTAATTTTACATAAAATGAAGAGAGGAAGAATTACAATTTACAGATAATGGGAAGAAATTAAAATTAATTATTTTGATTTCAGTCAAACATATTTCTACTTAAAATTGATAATAATCAAGATCATCAATAGTAAATATTGATGATTATGATGCCACAGTGGGCTAACTGGTCGATTAATAAACATATCTGTAAACTCCTGACAGAATAATCGAAATAGTTAACTAAGTTACATAGTTATTAAGTTATTTATCTTCTTTGATCGTATTGAAAACAAATAATGTTAAAGTCATGCTAAAATACAGGATATTGCTTGAGTTACCGTACAAACTCAAGGAGCACGCTCCTCAAGCCATTTTAAGTGGAAAAGTTCCATGAACATGGATCCAATTCGCAACGGTTATACAGCTGTAGATGTTTAAGTTTAGAAGCAAGCGCACAAGTTTTTGCAATGTTTTATTGTCAGAAATAATAGAAAACAGAAAATAAACTTCAAAATTACCCAGTCTGTTCGAAATGACCCCTTTCAGCATTGATACACTGTATAGTGCGATCTAAAATGGATCGAGTTGCCTCACATTGAACCTCAGGGTTATTTCTCAATGATGGCTGCTGTTTTTAGGCGCACCAGTTGGCGCCACTGGCGAGTAAGGTAGTTGTCAAAAGTTATTGTTAGGCTCGGAACAAATTTATAGGGTTTTATTATAATTATTTTATACACCAGTAAATAAAGAAAACTTGTTAATTATGCCTCAGTGTTGTGCAGCTCCATTTTGTTCGGAAACAAAAGGCGGACATATCTTTACGAGAGAGAAAACGCCTAGTTTTGCTCTCTGGAATGGATAGTGGAGAGACATCTGTTGGAAGAAGACCTAGCCAGGTACTCATTCCATAAGAATCAGGACGTATATAGGCGTAAAAGGTCCACAGAGACAGCCCTTCAAGCTGTCGTGCATAAGGTAGAAAGGGTTCTCCTGCATAAGGAGGTCACCCTAGTAGTATTTTTCGATACTGAGAGATCCTTCGATGAGACAAGGACTATTACTATCTGCGATGCTTTTGGGACTAGGGGTACTGCTCCAGTAGTGGTCAGATGGGTAAAATCTGCGCTGGAAGGGAGACGAGTTAGTGCTGTTTTAGGAGACTGTCAGTTGGACGTCGGGATGAGGGGAGGTTGTCTACAATGTAGCTGCCTATCACCCCATTTATAGTGTCTAATAATGGATGGTCTCTTGGAGAGCCTAACTTTGGAAGGATTCTATGTGCAGGCATATGCGGACGACGGGCTGATCCTAGTGACCGGCCGCGTTCTCCCCCAGGATGAGATCAGTTCTCGTTCAGAAGTATGGGGACGCCCTAGAAAGGCTTGCCAGGCATAAATAGATGAGACTGGTGTGAGACCCGGCATATACCGGACTTCCAGGCAACGAGGAGGCCGATGAATTGGCTAAACTTGGAACCGAGGAACCCTGTCTTGGGCCTGAGCCTATGTTAGGCATTACAAGAAGGCAGGTCACAACGGCCCTCAGTGAGTAGGCCCACCAGACATTGAGGAAGCATTGGAGGACCAACAGGGCCTGCAGACAAACTCGAGATTTTGTGACGGGGTCGAACAAATCGAGATCGGCCTGGTTACTAAGCCACAGTGGGAAGACTCTGAATCCTTTAATCGGAGTTCTGACAGACCACTGCAGACTTCGAGACGATCTATCATTGATAGGTATTGAGAAAGACCCTACATGTCCAGGATGCGGGAGTGGTGAAGAAACATCTTGCTACTTCCTGGGACAGTGTGAAGCCTTTGGGCGTCTGAGACATAGTATCTTTGGTTCTGAGGAGCTTCCAAGGGAGGAGATGAGCTTCCTCGCAATAAGTGACATCATGACCTTCATTAGAAGGTCGAAAGATTCGACGAGGAAACAAGAGAAGCACATCTCTGAGGGGACTGCTGGGGGTTGGCTTTATTTTGCTGCACAGAACGTTCAGATTTAGTGGAAACTTTTGAAAATGGGGCATATCTTCGTGCATGTTGAAACACAGAAGTAAAGGTTTCATGATCTGACAACCTTTTGTTCGGAAATCGTTGTTGATATTCCCTACGAACAGCCCGTCCATTTCAAGTCCATAAATGTCAGGGTTATTTTTTTCAAGTTCCGAATTTTGAATATATTTTAAAGACATACGCTAAAATATAATGATAATTCTGAAACATGGGTATTATGTAAAATTTTCTCAAGTTTTCTCTGGTACTGTCAAAATTTACGTATCTAGTACAATATGCTGGGTGTAATGTATATTTATATATTTTTTAAATGGAACAACCTGTTTATTTATACACCATATGAAAGCTCTTGAAAAAGAAATTTTCAAAAGATTTACACATCACATTTTCACTTAAAATTTCGAAAATATTAACGTTTTTATTACAATGTTAGAAGATTTCTAGAATTTAAAAAATCAGTGTGCAATGTAATATATAAAATGCATTTTACTTTAAAGAGCCAGTTGTTATATGTTATTAATATTTATTCAGTGGATGTATTATCCTTAATAACAATAACAAACAATAAATAGGTCATCTGTGTCTATTGGTTTATTTTAAAAATCGAAAGTGTGCCATGGAAACAAAAATTACATCTGCTTGTCATTCACTATAATATTTGTTGGATTCACAGGCCCACAAAAAAACCAAAGTTTCCTGGTCGGCATACCAGGCCCATGTTTTTTCGATGTTTTTTGGGTCGCTGAACACGCATCCGGAGTCAGAATGGCATGATAGTGGACACATTTTGGAGCTAGAGCCTGAAATAGGTCATAATTTTGGAAATTGTGGTATTTTAGACTACGATCGACAAAAAATTTGGAGGCATGGAAATATAATTTTTGTCATAGAATAGAGTATTTTCTATTCTATGAAGTATTATCGAATTCGTTCCTCAGATCTTAGATCTTCTCCATATATATGTGTGTGCGTGTGCGTGTGTGTGTGTGAAGAAGATCTAAGATGAGTACTATATATCATTGCAATTCTCGTGTTGGATTTCCTTCTAATTGTAAGTCAATATCTTTTGGTTTTATCATACTATGGGCAACAAGAGGGAAGGCGATAATGCTTCATAGAATAAAAATTACTCTATTTTATCAAAAAGAAATGATATTTTCATGCCTCCAAAATTTTGGTCGATCATGCCAAACCGATTGTAGACTAAATTAGCAAAATTTACAAAATTATAACCTTCCTCAGGCTTTAGATCGAAAATTTGTCCACGATCATGCCATTCTGACTCCGAATTCGTGTTTAGTGACCCAAAAAACATCGGAAACCATGGGTCTGGTATGCCGACTAGGAAACTTTGTTTCTTTTTGTAGGCCTGTGTTATTTAGCGAAGTGCTTACGCTATATTCGTGATTAATATTTCTCTTTCATTGTTGCATATAAAATAATGGTATACTCATATTAAGTGACCGCAGTGCAACTAGGTCTAAAAGATTATATGCAAGGAAATACCCACAAAGACATTGTCCCGAGGAAAGTTATTTTCCGAAAATTAAATTCTGTTCAAACCACGGGATCACTTTTAAATGGGATGAAGGAAAGAAAAGTGCGAGAAGACGATAAGCTACGTGTTTTATTATATTTTGAAGAAGATGGAAAGAAATCGACATCCGATGCTCTAAGAGTTTTGAATTTTTCCTATAGTTTTATTCAGCAAACTTAAAAAAAAATACACAAATATAAACCATTTAAGTTTAGGAATGTGTAGCATATTTACAACGGCGATTATGAGAAAAAGTTGCAATTTTGTGTATTATCATAAATGAACATTTAAGAAAGGATCCAGATTATTAAAAAAAATAATGATTTACCGATGAAGCAAACTTTATCACTTAAGAAATTTTTAATTGAAAAAATACACTTTTTGATTGAGTGAAAATGCCAGAAAATTTACAGCGATACAAAGCCAAGGTAGGAAATCAGTTGGAGTCTGATGTGGCATCATAAATGATAAAATAATTGGGCCAGTATTTTTTGACGGTGGGCTTATATCCCAGAAATATAAAAACATGCTGGAAAATGAGATTGAGCAATGTATATCAGAACTGCCTCGCTACGTCATTGCTTCTATTATTTGGCAGCAGGTGGTGCGCCATATCATTCAACAAGTGACGTTAAACATTATTTAAATAAAAAGTATCCTGTATGGATTGGCCGGAATAGTGTGTGTGTGTGTTGAGCCACGCGTAGCCTAGATTTAGCACCACTCGATTTGCTTATGAGGTACTCTAAGAAAGGTATATAGAGATAAATCATTGAGTATAGATATTTAAAAAAAACTATGTCAAGAAATAGAAAGATTAAATAATAATCATGACATTTTTTTCAAAATCATCAATTAATTTAGAAAAAGTATCAATCTTTGCGTACAATGAGATGAGCAAATATTTGAACATATGTTGTAATTTAATATAACTTGAGTTTAAGTGTTTTGTTATAGTAATTACGTTTGTAACTGTTTTTGTTTTGTTAATGTAGAAAAAAATGATACAATATAATAAATAAATAATTGTTTTCACTGTTTTTTAAAAATAGAACGGAAGACGTAAATAAAGGTTTACAAAATATAACAACTGTCTATTTAAAGAAAAAATGCATTTTATATATTAGATGGTACATTGACTGATACTTTAAATTCTAGAAATCTACTAACATTGTAATAAAATTTTAAGTGATAGATATGAACATGCGTATATTTTTGGAAAGATCTTTTCAAAAGCTTTCATATAGTGTAAAAATATACAGGTAGTTTCATTAAAAAATATATAATTTTATATTACACTCAGTGTATGGTAATATATAAATAAATTCTGAAAGCATCAGAGGAAACTTGAGAAAATTCACATAACATCCATGTTTCACAATTATCATTATATTTTGTGGTATATCTTTAAAATTGATTTAAAATTAGGAATTTAATAGAAAAGTTGCCCTGTATATAATATCAGCATAATATTCATTTGAAAACCGCACAGACATTTTTTTACAGTAAAATTGATCTCTGTACAAATATGAAAGCTACGCATCGGACATTTTGTACTTAAAATGTCTTGAGGAGCATGCTCTATGAGTTTATACGGTACCTCATGCAACACCCTGTATAAGCAGTAATTATTATTAATATTAGCACTAACATTTGTATACACTACACCCTACATAAAAACATGTGAGCTTAAACACTGATATACCTACTCGCATATTCGTTAACTAATTTATCATGAGCATACGTTGAATATAGTGTCCATAACACCACTGTTCCGTAACTGGTAGGTTAAGCAACTAACCAATAAACTTAAATTAATCAAGTCAGTCAAATACATTTCCTTATATTTCGACATATGCAATTATATTCAGAAAAAATTTTCTAATTTTGCTAATATTTAGAATTTTATTTCTAGAAAAAAAAAACACGAGCACATTCTTATCTTAATGTGCTCGTATAAAAGTTTTAGGCATATAATGAATAAAAAAATACTTTCAATACATTTTATCATAGAAACTATTAAAACAACTACTTAGTCTAGGAGGAAGGACTGAATTGAATTAAATAATAGTGTTCATAGTATTAGAAGCAAAAAAAATATTGAGATTGAAAAAATATTAACTCGCCAAAAGGAAAAATTTTCACACTCAAGAAATAATTTCCCTCCAGTAACAACATAAAAAACGAAAACCCCTAGTCCGATATATATATATATATATATATATATATATATATATATATATATATATATATATATATATATATATATATATATATATATATATATATATATATATATATATATATATATATATATATATATATATATATATATATATATATAAAAATGCAAAAATTGCAAATGGCAGAAAGATGCAAACAGTGGACACGTGTTTCTGACTAATTGGTCTTCACCGTGCAATTTTTTTCTTTATGCGGGCGTACCCGTTAAATCTTATTATTTTTACTGTAATGTAATTAAACACGCGTCAAATTCATTCTCTGTTCATATTCATTCTCCTGGGTCCGGAATTCTACGCAGGTTGCTATAGTTGCCCGCGTGTGCGATGCTTGGACGATGCTCCCATACCGGAGTCATCCAAGTGGAAGCCACAAAGGTGCGACTGGCTCCCTGTCAGTGGTTTTCCTTTAGTGTCTTTTTGAGTTTTGTCCATCATGTTAACTCAGCTACACCGTGCTGATGAAGGACCAATTAGTCAGAAATACGTGTCCACGGTTTGCATCTTTCTGCCATTTGCAATGTTTGCATTTTTCCACCGTGCAATTTTCTTCTTTATGCGGGCGTACCCGTTAAATCTCATTGTTTTTTACTATGTATATATATATATATATATATATATATATGTTGTTTTTCGCGGGTGGTCAATGTTAAATTCGTTTTCCGGGTATACTCCCGCGTAGGTAGGGTATACTCCCGCATTTTCAGTTCGAGTAACCAGAAGCCGCAGTAAGCAGTTATCTGTTAGAACCTGAAGATGGCAGATGAGATTCTGCCGAAACGTCGTTCAGACAACCACGGTCCCTCTCGGGGCCTATCACCTACGCGGAGTATACCCGGAAAACGAATTTAATATATATACATATATATATATATATATATATATATATATATGTATATATATATATATATATATATATATATATATATATATATATATATATATATATATATATATATATATTATTAAATATGATTTGAAGGAAACAACTACTCAGCGGGCAAATACCCTGACCTGCATTGAATTACACCTTCAAATCATGATAGATGGAAAGCCAATATCATTTGTCAATTCCTAACCAGACATAGATCGATTTCGAACTTATTTGTTCTCTTCAGTATGCCATAGGTTATGGAACAGACAAATGATAGTGGCCAACCTGCTAGTTATATACTAACTAAGGTGAAGTGAATAGTGGTGAGAGGTATGAAACTTCTCATATGGTCTGAACGCTACTATCCGACCGACATCCTAGATGTCTCTGTGGCGGATAGCGACTTGCATCAGATGACAATTTTTTCCTAAACACACCTGGAAATTATTAAACTTTTTAAAAAAAGTTTGATTGTATACACTAGTCAATCATTAATTTCGTAACGAAACGATTAAAACATTTTGGATACTAGATTTAACCAACTACACTCCTGGATATTTTTACCAGATAGTTAGGTTTATTAAATACAATTTTTCTTTCTACCCGAAGATCATCAAGAACTAATGTTGGAACCGCCGAAGAAAAACCAAAGATGGAGCGGCCCTTAGGAAGCAAATTAGATACCTTAGAGTTATGTTGATTTTTAACGATAAATGGATGAGATAGGTGCAAATTTGAGGATCAAAGCTTCCTCACCCCATGGTAAAAGTTGACGTGAATATAATAATAATGATGGTAATTTCTGAGATTTCAGATGTTAAGAGCTGTCAAATTTATCCCAATATTTCATAATGTCAACCCATGTGCAAAATTTATATTTACAGCCTTATTTAAATATTAAAAGATATTTTCTTGGTTCATAACCAGCCTGCAATCGGTAAAATAACCATTAATTGCATTAAGACTGCTCTCAAGTTTGAATGCCATTTTTCCATTTTTTCATGGCGTGCAATCAACGATATGTCATTTACAAATGCACAATAAAATATGGGTACAAATTATTCCATAACATTGGTATACTAAAGAGAGAGTAATGGTCCCAGAACACTGCCTTGCAGTACTCCAATCTCAGTCCCTATTTATTTAGATTGCTCACCAAAGTAATCCATAAATTGAGACCTTTCAGTTAAATATGATCGTAATAGCATATTATAATGACCATGCAAACCATAACACTCAATTTTTTGCAACAAATCTCGTGGTTCTGTGCAATGAATTAACCTTTCCGAATCTTTCTTCTTTATAAAAGTCGTTTAAGTAGTTTTAAAGTTAGAAGCTTTTAAAATTAACGTAAAATTTCTCCATTAACGTTTCAATTAACGCTCAATTTAGTTTGACAGTATACACCAATTAATTAATCATAAATTTCATGACGAAATGATTAAAATATTTAGGAAACTAGTACACGTAAAATATGGGTACAAATTGTTCTATGTCATTGATATATGAAAGAAAGAGTAATGGCACACCAATATCACCCCCCTAATTTTTCAGATTAATCACCAAATTAATCCACAAATTGAGATCTATTAGTTAAATATGATCGTAATAGTGTATTACATTTATCACGGAAACCATAACAGTCAATTTTTTGCGACAGAATCTCGTGGTTCACGCAGTCAAAGGCTTTTTGGCAAATCAATGAAAGTTAGTATAACTTTATCGTCTCTTTGTAAATATAATCTAAGGTACTCAAACGCAAACATATATCTTTTGATATTTTTAGTAAGCTAGGAAAGCTGCCTTCTATAAAACATTGAATTATATGACATGGTGGTATTTTAATTAATTGTTACATTCTTTGATTATTTCGATTGCAAAATTATCATGACCAGTAGAGTTTGAATATGGTAGATATGACATGGCGAAACATCATTTAAGCAACTATGGTCCCTTTTAGCTACGCGGAGGTACACCGGGAAATCCAATACATCATATATACACTGACCGGCACAAAAAGTGGGATAGCAAAAAAAATTGTTATATTTTTGATTAAAAATTTTCTCAGTGTACACAAAATATGTAGAATCATTTGTTTTACATTCTTGCAATTTTTTTATTCAGTTTTTGTTCCCAATTTTTTTCTTTTCCTTTTCATTTTTAAAACTGATGATTTTAACATTTTTAATGATAAAATCATTATTTAGTATTGGTTTATATTCTGCCGATTGCTTTAAACACTGGTTATTTTCGAAAATGGCCTTATCTGCAGAAGACTCCGCTATAGTAGTTGCTTTAATTGACGCTGGCTTTAGTATCCACGAACCGCTGAAAGATTGGGGTTTCCCCAATCCAATATCCCCAGGGCAGTTGTTCGCTTTCGAGAAATTGGCGAATACCGCAGAAAGCCGGGATCTGGATGAAATCGAAGCACAATTCCTTGCGATGATCGATTCGTCGTGATTTATATTTTACGATATCGACGCATGTTGGCCGTTCAAGTACGAAATAAACTGCAAGAAGTGTGCCAGGTTAACATCAGCGATGGAACCATTAGGAGAAAGTTAGTTGAGGCATATTTATCTGCAACAGCACCAGCAACAGGCCCAGAGCTTCTCTGGAAGCATCATGTGGCTAAGTTCAATTTCAGACGCGAACATCTCAATTGGAATATCGGGCAGTGGACCAATGTTCTTTTCTCCGGTGAGTCTCGATTTACCCTGAGGTCTCCAGATGGACGTGTGGAGAAGGCGAGGAAAAGATACACGTTGTGCAACTTTAGTGAGAGGGTGAGCTTCGGTGGTGCGTCTGTAATAGTGTAGGCTGGCATATCTTACGCGGCTCGCACAGAGCATATGATGGTAGATGGAGGTGCTTTAACGGCTAGAAGGTACATTAATGATATTTTAGAAGAGCATGTGGTGGGGTTTGTGGGGTTTATTGGTGAGCAATTTCTTTTAATGCACGATATTGCTCGTCCGCACGTGGCCAGAATTATTAGAAACTACCCCCATGACATCGGTAGTGCTGTACCTATATCCTATATAACACGTATGGAATATGCTGCGAGGACGGATCAGGCAATGTCGAGGACAGTTGTTAATACTGCATCAACTTAGGGATGCACTACAGGAAGAGTGGGGCAAAATTCCTCAAAAGGCCATCCAACATGCAATTGATGACATGCAACGTAGACTTGAGAGTGTAATAAGAACTAGGGGAGGTAATACTTGTTACAAATTTCATTTTATAATCGCTTATTCTTTGTTTATATTATGTACCCAAATTCTCGTCGGACACCTTTTTCATAAAAATTGAAGTAATCCGTCTAAAATAACTATGTTTCTAAGTGAGAAGATTTAGAAAAAACATCAAAAAATAATTTTACACGTTTTGTTTCCACTGAGAAAAATTTCGGGTATGAAATTTCTATTCGTCAATGGATTCTACTAAAAAAAATTTGATAATTTTATAGTTAATAAAAGCGTAAAGAAACCCTGCAATGTTGAGAAATTGGCAAACTAACATTATCGTTCATCTTCAAATCCGTAATGCCTCCAGTGAATAATATTTTGAGTAACAAATATATCATTACACTATATCACACATCATTTCTTACACTTGTTATAAAATTACATTCTGTGGACAAGAACATCCAATCAGAACAATATATTTTAGATTTCGTACTATCATGTTCTCTGTAGGAAAAATAAAGTGTAGTTTCATCTCAAACGGAAACTGCCCTATAGTATGTAAATGAATACTTACAGTAGTGTGACTGTATTCATAACCATCAGGATTTACAACCGGAAAAATAACCCAGTCAACATCACTATACATATCTACATTTTCGGGATTTTCAACAAGTTGGTTTATAATATATAATGCTACAGGTGGGGCAATCCACTCTCTGGCATGGATTGCAGCTTCAGCAAATATTATTGGTTTGTTGGAACCTCCTGTTGATATCCTCAAGACGGTTAAATTACGTCCTTCAAAAGATTTTCCAATTACTTCTGTTCGTGCAATCGTTGGATACTCTAAAGCAATTCGGTCTAGATAAGCTAGTATCTAGAATAAAAAATAATTCTATTATATGAAAAACAATTCTGTGAAATTTATTGATTTAAGAAAGTGCCTAGAAAAATTTGCTTACATCATCATGACGCATAAATTCTGTGAAACTAACTTCTCCTCTCGTTACCCTTTTAGACATTTTTTGCCTTTCGTTCTCCGCTTGGACTTTCCTAAAATGCAAATTAAAGATACATTTTATCATGAGCGGTAATAAATATGTTATACAGGCAGAGTCCGATGTTCAATTTCTTGAAACTTTAATAAATACTGAATTATACAGGGTGTCAGAGATTTAAAGTGACATAGAATAATGGGAGATTGATCACACTTAGCTGAGTTCAAAACACCCCAAACTTACTCTTGAATGTTAATCGTTTTAGAGATACAGGGCGTTTTATGGTTTTTGACTAAAACTCTAGTCGGCCATATTTCTGGAACGGCTTTAAATATTTGAATAAAATTTGACACCAATGTTTTACTGTTTTATATCAATTAAAATTATAATTCAGTTGGGAAAAAATCCAGGACCGTGCTCAATTTTTATAACGTTGTTTTCAGTGCCGATAACATCAGCTTGTGCATCATTTTTTGGTAAATATTAGTAAACGTTTAAAAAGTAAATGGATCAGTGTATAAAGTAATGTCACAATATTTGACGGCATGTTTAAGGTTATTCTCCAATAAATTTTCAAAAATATTGATTCACCAAATTTAAATAACGTTACTACTTTATTAATTTTAATTAAATACCATATAATAAATAAGAATCCTTATTTCTTTTGGACAAGAAATACACGTTTATTTTAAAATTAATGCTTTGTGCAGGGCTGGATTTGCCTAAAATTCCATGATTAAGTACATTTTATTTAAATTTGTTACTCACATTATTTACATCATTTTTGAAATACAATACGACATTTTCCACGTTAATTACTAAATTGGAATACCTTTGAAAATGTCGTATGATTTGGTATACGGCGATTTGGAAAACGTCTACATACTTTTTACTGTTTCTCATTTTCCTTGCAAAAACCATACACAAAAATATTAGCTTAATATAGGGGACAGTGAGGAAAGTTAAAAGTTTATTTAAATTCTTTTTGGCGTTTTGTCAGATTCATTACAAGGCATCAATTCTAGGAGCAGGTGGTTTCAGCATGATGGTGCTGGACCCCAGTTTTCTATACTTGTCAGAGATCATGTGATTCAACATTAACAGATTGACCTGTCGAAGAGTTTCAGTTAACTGGCCATCGAGGTCTCCTAATCTTACACCTATGGACAGTTATTTAATTGAGTCAACTCAAGTTACAGATACATAACGAAAAATTCGAGACACGGGAACATTTACTAAATAAAAAATATTAATGTATGTGATAACATTAGAAATAACCTGGAAATGATTGATAGATCAATGAACAAACCTTTTAAAGCATTCTCAAAAATGTATAAAGGCTGGAGGTGGTTATTTTGAAAATCTATTGTAATTTTAATTAATTGGGGCGTTCTGTTAATTAATTTGTATTTTTTAGTTGTAAGCGTTATAAGTTGTTGCATAATAAGTTCCATTTTGACTTTATTTCGTCAAAATAAAATTGCCAACTTTCATCTTTAATATTTTAATATTATTTTAACTAATTTTAATTGTGGATTTTCTAATACAAGCCTTATTGTTAACAACAGTTTTTTTTCATGCAGGAAATGGAATGTACGAGTACTATATTTTGACTTAAAAAAGCTTAGAAACGCTGATTATGAAAACAAAAACAAATAACAAGCTTGTCCTGTTAATATTAACTTTTTAGTCACTTATTGTTGAATTTCAAAAATGATTTACATCTCAGATTAATAATATTAGATGAGTAACAAAACAAAAAAAGTTGTCCGATTTATCTACATCCCACGCGAGATACGTAAATATTGTCGCTGGTTATTATATTATTTATAAATATTTATTGACAAACAATGACTAATAAGTAAAGCTGGCCGAGGTGGCTGGAGTACAGCCACGGTCTTGCGCTGGCGTCATACGTGCCGATTTATAAAAGTGATTTACGCTGCAGTCTTATTTGAAAGATTAATGCGTGAGGTTGTACCTATAAATTATACATAATGTCAAACGCGCCAAAGGGTAAAAAACGACCGTACGCGGACACAATGAATAAATTTATCGGTGAATTTCTGGATTTATTCTATGACGGATGCAAAATAATTTGTAAAGTTTGCAATCAAGACTTAATGTGCTGGCACAAAACAGATTGTCGTCGTCATATCAATACCGTGCAACATCAAAATAAAAAAATGGCATGCCTTTGACAACTCAGTTTATGTTTGATTTATTGTTAATGTTAATAGTCTGTAATATTCCGCTACACATACTGGATAAACAACCATTTCGGGAGTTTTGGAATAAATACAATCCCCAGGTGAACTTACCAAGTCGTACATCGTTACGTAGATATATTCCAGCTGTTCGTAAAGACATTGTAAATAGGATTAAATGTGGATTAAAAAATACATGGCTCTGGTTATGTATTGACGAGACGACAGATTGTAAAAAAAATTATATTTTAAATATTATAGTACGTGTGCTGGCCCCTCTTAAACCAACATTTCCACTTTTACTAGCTAGTAAAAGACTAACTGCGTGTACTGGCGAAATAATTACGCGTGTGGTGTTGGAGACATTCGAAAAATTTGAACTTTCAACAAGTCAAGTATTGATGTTTGTGACTGATGGTACCGCGACAATGCGCGTGGTAGGCTGTTCTCTTCAAAGAGACAATTGTAGGTTTTTACATGTTACGTGTAAAGTGCATGCGTTACATCTTGTGGCAGAAACGATTCGAAAATGTTTTCCAGAGGTAGATGCATTAATAGCAAATACAAAAAAAGTATTTCTCAAATCTCCTAAACGGCTTCGAGCATTTCACAGACAGTGTCCTGGTGTCCCTGAACTACCAGAGCCGATTTCTACACGTTGGGGAACGTGGTTGAAAGCGGCTTTTTATTATGCTGAATATTTTCAACAAATAAAAGCTGTGATACTACAGTTCAGCCCTAACGAGGCTGCAGCTATTAGGGAAAGCCAGACAAGCTTACAAGACGTTTCCCTTGAAACAGATTTAAAAACTATTAATAACAATTATAGAGGACTACACGACGCAATAGAAAAATTGCAAAATAGTTCGTTGTCTTTAGTGGAATCGCTGCAAATAGTGGACGACGTAATTACACAGCTACAGGCTATAAATGACGCAAAAAATAATCGCGTTAGTGAAAAATTCGAGAGTGTATTACAGAAAGATCCTGATTTTAGTAAATTAAGACAAATTTGTGATGGTGCATCTACAACTTCATTAAGTGAGTTCACAGATTGTTTTACTTATGCCTGTATTACATCCGTAGATGTCGAACGGTCATTTTCAAAATACAAACATATTTCTTCACCAAAGCGAATATCGCTGACGGAGACAGTTGTAGAAACATACCTGATGCTATTATACTATAGATCTTCCCCATTTTGTGATGACGACAACCAAACTACTTCATAAATCTGCTTAAAAGGGTGAGTTTTATACAAATTTTTATAAAATGTAACATTATTGTTAAAATTTATTTCCATTTATTGTACTTATTCAAGTATTATGATATGATGTAAACATATGAGTCATATGACGGCTCTGTCGGCCAGGTGACCTCGGCCAGCTTTACTAATAAGTGTGTAGTCACAGAAGAGGGGATCCAAACCTTCTGTGGTGTAGTATGCAATTGTTTATCTTTTCAAAGGTAAGTAAACAGAACAAATCAGGGCCGGCATAATGCGAAAGTGTGAAATCTCAAAAATAACTAAAATTAATGATAGCTTTATAAAACCAAAAACAACAACATTTGATTCCTTTTGAACAGTAAAAGATCCACATTTATCAAGACAGATACGTATACAAAAATATTTATTTTAATTTTAATGTAGAGGGCGGTTTCACTCACTGGCGTTAAAATTTAACGGTCCGTTAGGATACTTTTAAGGAATGCTTAAGGATATAATAGTTTCTTCAGCACCTGTTAAAATATAACGGGCCGTTCAAGATTCATTAATTTAATTGATCGTTTTTCCTTCCTCAACTATTTAACGAATGATTAAATGCGAATGTTTGCTTGTGACTTATGGGTGTCAACTGTTAAACATTTTTTTATGTAATTTTCGCTTTGCGTTATATTATGTTATGTGTGAAGATGGAAGCTTTTAATGCCTAATTATTAATGCTTATTAGAGAATGACATGTAAGATAACTAAAGAGTAAGGAAGAATTTGTTTGAAGAATTGGAAGATGGAAAGTTCCGTGAAAGATATCGACTTTCGAAAGAAGTAGTGTTACAGGTCTTAAGAGAAATTGAATCTATGTTAGAATATCCAACAGACATAAATTGTGGTCTCGTTCGTCTTTTTTATTTTCTAAAACATATTTTATTTCTGGAGTAGTCACAATATTTAAGAGCAATTCTTTTTGATAGTTTAAAAAATTAGTTGTTCTTTCCCTCATCACTTTTCCCTCCATTCTGCTGCTTCTTAGTTTGAAATCAATGTCCACAAAGCAACTAATAGAACGACTAGAATGAGTACTAAATATCTACTCCCCATGATAGTAAACACTCACGCGTCACAGTAATATAATATTTAATAAATAAACACACCTAAGAAAATAAAACAACACCTTGTCAATTGCCATTTTTCACAAACCGTGTCTATACTTACTTATCAGTCCAGTAACCGAATAAGGTGAAAAACACTAAATTTTGACAATTTATACGGTGTTGCCAAATGTATTCAGTGATTAACTAACGCTGCATTAAAAATGGTTGGTGAAACAATTACGTACTTCAGCAATCGTTAAATTTTAACGAATCGTTAGTTAACAGTTGATTAAGCAATATTTAACAAGGATTGGTGAAATCAGCCCTAAATGTTTTAAAGTCAAATGCTATTTTTTTAATTCAATTTTAAGGGTTGTTATTAAAAAATGTGTTTATTTTTAGATTTCCCGTGAATCTGGAGACAAGAGAAAGTTGGCTAAAAGCTCTCAAAATGTAAAATACCAGTAAGTGGCACTACGTGTGCTCACAGCATTTTAAAAAAATGATTATAATATGATCAGATCTGGATTAAAAGTGTTGAAAATCAATGCTGTTCCATTTTTTCTCTGGTAATACTGTCACCAACTTCGTCACACGTACTGTCCTGGTTAGTAGAGAATTGTATTGAAAATTAATAATATACTAAGTAGTCACTCATTCATACCTCATGAAATAATATCAAGTAGATACGTATCTACAGAGCATCAACTGTTTTGTTGATATGTTACTTTAATTGCAGTGATGTAGGTTTCTTTATTTCAAAGAAATCTCATTTACTTCAGCATTGAAATTTTATTTCTTTCGCCACCATCAGTACCCGAGATAGCAAGGTATGTTAAATTTAAATATACAGGGCTCACCACTTTAAACTCCCCTGGTCCTTATTATTTTTTTATTTTTTTAGCAATGGCCATGTCCGGCACATCAAAATGTAGATATTTTTAAGTTCTTTAAATGTAGCGTGCAGTGATCCAAAATTTGTTTGGATCACTGTACTGTATATTTAAATTTAACGTACCTTATTATCTTGGGTACTAATGGTGGCGAAGGAATATAATTTTCAATGCTGAAATAAGTGAGATTGCTTTGAAATATACAAACCTACATCACTGCAATGAAAGTAACATATCAACAAAACAGTTGATACTCTGTGGGTACCTATCTACTTGATACTATTTCATGAGGTATTAATGAGTGACTACTCAATATATTATTAATTTTCAATATAATTCTCTAATAACATAGACAATACGTGTGACGAACCTGGTGATAGTGTTGCCAGGGGAAAAATAGAATATTACTGATTTTCAAGACTTTTAATCCAGATCGTTTAGTAGTATAATCCCTTTTGTTTTAAGTGTTCTGAATACATGTAGTGCCACTTACTGGCATTTTTCATTTTGAGAGCTTTCAGCCAATCTTCTCTTCGCACCAGATTCTCGGGAAATCTGAAAATAAACACATTTTTTAATAACAACATTTAAAATTGAATTAAAAAAATATCAAGAGACTTTAAAATATCTACAATTTGTGACCTACTTCAAGAAGGAACTTTCTATTCAAATTAAAAATAATTATTTTTGTATAAGTATCTTTTTTTGATAAAATGTGGATTTTTTCTGTTCAAATGGAATCAAATGTTGTTTTTAATTTTTTGTAAAGCTAACATTAATTTTAGTCATTTTTGAGCTTTCACACTTTCGCAATCACGCATTAAGCCGACCCTGATCGGTTTTGTTTACTTACTTGTGAAAAGATAAACAACCCCGTTGCTTTCCTCTTTGGCCGCACACTAAACACTTATTAGTCATTGTTTCTCAATAAATATTCACTAAATAAATATTTATAGCTAAAAATCGATTATTATTCAGTACCCAATAACACAAAACTTTAAAATCACTTAAAAACAACAGAGATTAAAATAGCAACAGCAGAATAGCATTAAAAAATACATTACTCAAGCAAACAAATTTTGTAAACCTATTAGGTTTTAAGTTATGTAAAAGCATTAAAATAATCGCTGAAGCCTGGAGCCGCCCCAGGTTTGTTTTGGATACGTTGATATGTAAACATGCAAATTGTTGTTTATGTATGGGTCATAATAATCAGTGTATTTCTTATGAGTGTTACTTATCTTTATATTATTAATCTGAGATTTACATAATGTGAATGTGCACCAGTATATATCATCCTGATGTAAAAAATCATTCTATTTACTATACTTCTTCACTTATCCCAATTAAATTTTAATTGCGTATCTTGAAATGTTTCATTAAAATTTTTATTAAATAATTAATTATCAGCGTTATTCAATTCTGTCAATAACAACTCATGTCATATATTTTAATAATTTCTTCTTATTGACATTGACATTTTTGTAACTAAATTAGACCTTTCAAACGTCAAACTGTTAAATTTATCCTAACCCCATTTTATGAGGCCAAATGTGTAAAATATTTCAGTTTACATCAGCTTTATTTAAGTACTTGAAAAATATATTTTATTCGCTTGATATAGTAGACATGATTTGTAATCATTCATCAAGAATATTTTTTTTTGTAGTCAAATACAAAAAAGTTCAGCTGGCGAATTTTACTCATCACATAATTTTTTCAATGTCTTTGGCATTTAGAATAAGTGTACTTAATTTGAAAGCTTTATCTCAAAAATTGTGGCTACTATCGCGATACTACTGACATGCAGACAGATTTTTTTTCATAAAGTTATGTCTTTTCATACACACACACGCGCCCACACACACACACACACGCACGCACGCACACGCACGCACGCACACGCACACGCACACGCACACGCACACGCACGCACACGCACCCGCACGCGCGCGCACCCGCACGCGCGCGCGCACGCACGCACGCACGCACGCACGCACGCACGCACGCACGCACGCACGCACGCACACACACACACACACACGCCCACACACGCCCACACAAGCACGGGCGCACGCACACACACACACACGTACGCACGCACGCATGCACGCACTCACGCATGCATACACACACACCGACAGACAGACATCATTTGGAAAATAGTCAGAATGGATTCAGAAGAGTCCAAAACGTATATATCAATGAAAATCTCGAAGTCGAAAAAAATCACGATTACTATACTTCCTTATATTAAGTATAAGAAAGTAAAAGTATTCATCAGATACACTGAAGTGTTATTAACGTATATTAATATTTTGGAGTGGCTAAATTTTCAATTAATTAAGAAGTCCTCTATCAAAGTTTTTATTAAAATTTAATTGGATTGGTGGCATTGAAGGTAAATAGGAGAGAGTGGGAAATAAATTAAATTATTTTAGTTCAGCTATTTCCTGACAGATGGAAGAATGTAGGAAGCTTGATTTCCACGGGTCTGAAACAGAGACATGGAGTAGGGAGAATGCTCTTGAACGTTTGCGTATCAAAATCTGGCGACACCATGAGCGCCGCCATTTTGACCCGAAATGTCATTCATTTAATTGTTATTTTTTAGTTTTCTGTGGTTATAGTGCGATTTCTTTCATTATATGACTTTTTGCAACTTTCTATTACTACGATAGGATATTTTAAAACTTTATGCAATGAAAATAATTTATTTTTTTTATTAAGTGCAAATTGTATTTGGTACTTTCGTAAAAAACATTTGTAAACAATGGCTTGTGCGGAGGTGGGATGTTCTACCGTAAAACATTTTAAATCTAAAGGGATCACTTTTCATAGGTAATTCAATTTTCATCTGTTATTTTTTTTCAATTCTACAAATTGTAACAAATTACGTATTTTAGATTTCCTAAATGAGAGATATTGGAAAAGTGATTGAAAGTTCTTGGGAAAGATGAGCAGTGGCGATGGTCAGAGATAAATTTGTTTGCTCCAAATACTTAAAGACGGTGATTTTATAAAACTTGCATGTATTTTGTCTTAAACTAGCATTGATAGCTGATACATCAACATTTTTGTCTATGCAATATCCCCTTTCCAACGACTATCAGTTACCAGTGGTTGTCACCGGTCGTAATTCTATTTAATATGTTTTGTGTTTTAGTTATTAGATTCTGATGTAAATGATATATTATTATATGTTAATATAAAATAATTTGTATATTCCTAACTGATAGTTTACCCGGAAGACTACTAGAAAAACCTAATCTCCCACTCCCGAATTAAAAGTCCAGCTGTCACACCCATAAACGATTTTTCATCTTGTTAATTTTTTTTATTGTTTTATTATATTATAATAACTTTAATACAAATAACACCGGCACACAAAAAAAAAGTTGTTTGTACATTTGACGCCACTTACCTCCAAACATGTATTTCGACCCGCTGAATCCAAATTTGAAGTCAGTTTGGACCGTACACCCTCAAATATCGAGTAAATTGAAAAACCGTAAAAAATAGCAAAAATTGGGTGTTTCGGTATTAAAAAAATTTTTCTGGATCTAAACCAAGCCTAATTTTTATGTATTTCGATCCGCTGAATACGAATCTAAAGTATATTTAGACCATAAGCCGTTTTAAATCTAAGTAAATTGTAAAAAACCCTCGAAAATTGCTAAAAATGGCAAAAAAATTGTGATTATGTTGATGAAAAAAATTTTGTAGACCCGGATCGAAGAGGATTTTTATGTAATTTGATCTGCTGAATCCGAATCTGAAATATGTTTGGCCCATTAATCCCTCAAAATCTCAAAAAATTGCAAAAAACCGATAAAATAGCAAAAAATTGCAGTTGAAAAAATTGAAAAAAAATCTATGAAACACGATTATATACGTTTCTTGTATTTTTTTATGCATAAAATACAAGTTTAGAATCTGAAAATGTGAAAAATTGTAAAATCTATAAAAAATGACGTCGGGTCTACAAAATTCTTTTCATCAACATACAATTTTTTGCCATTTTTAGCAATTTTCGAGGGTTTTTTACAATTTACTTAGATTTAAGACGGCTTATGGTCTAAATATACTTTAGATTCGTATTCAGCGGATCGAAATACATAAAAATTTGGCTTGGTTTAGATCCACAATATTTTTTTTATTACCGAAACACCCAATTTTCGCAATTTTTTACGGTTTTTCAATTTACTCGATATTTGAGGGTGTACGGTCCAAATTCGGATTCAGCGGGTCGAAATACATGTCGGGAGGTAGGTGGCGTCAAATGTACAAACAACTTTTTTTTTTGTGTGCCAGTGTAATCAATGACTACCCGACTATCGAATATTTGAATCTTATCCTGATTATTTTAGCTGTTCTGTTATTTGAATTAATCGTAAGTACAAGTATCTATCATATTTCTTCATAAGTAAAATTATGTTTTTAGTTAGAATATCTTTCTATTGAAATTATTGAAAATAAAAAAATTATGTTGATTATGATATATACAATTACGTTATTTTATATTTCAGTTGATTTGATTGTTGACTGAAAGCAGTGAAATAATCTGGGCTCAAGCGATGGTGAATGTAGAGGGTTGAGCAGCGGCATATGTTTTTAGCAGAAATCTTAAAAAAATAAAAGTTGCAATTTGCCATTTCCATAAGGATGTACCAAACAAACGGAGCTTTCTGTAATTTATACAAATTTTAAAGAATTTTATGAAAATACTCGATTGACGTAATATCAACGAGTTAATTTACAAGTGACTATGTAAGTCCTAATTTTTCAGTATGAATTTTGTAGTTTTTAAACTTTGCATTTTTAGTGTTGCATGTAAAGCTGGATATACATATTAAGCAAAATTACACTTCAGCGAATCTTGAATCGGAAACTTTAGTGGAAAGCGACTTCTATAAATAATATTTATATTATGTATTATAAATATTTTGTTACTGTGAGTTAAAACAATTATTTTTTGTTTTTGTTAATTTTTTTATCGTATATCAACATGAACGTATAATAATATATGTATAATTATTTATGGTTAATAAATAAAAATCATAAAACATGTTTCATTTATACATTTTCCAAAACACAAAACGGATATTTAAAAGGCAAACACAATTTCTGCCAAAGAAAATTGTGTTTTCCTTTTTTAAATATTGGTTTTGTTCAAACTGAAAATCTGAATTTAATTTAGAAGTACGATTCAAAGAGCCCGCCATTTTACTAGGAAAGAATATAGCTCCTCGAATTGAGACGTCACAGCCGTCAAAAAAAAAACAAAAAGTAATAAAACGTATAAAATATATTTTAATCTAACATCCCCGCGAGATTTTACTTTCTACTATGTAGGTTTGTCACAGCAATCCCTAATTTCCACCGCCATCTCTGGTGCGGTAGTACAGGTATTAGCAAAATAAAAACTGTATCAATTATTGTATACTATGCGACATCTAATACAGATTAAGCAAAATAAACGGAAAATTTATTTGATTTTAAACGACTACAACGCCCTCGGCGAAGATGATAGTACTACATAACTAACTGCGCTCTTAAGTCGGATCTACATTTGGCCCGCAGATAAGCATTGTCAACAAGATTCTTAAAATAATTCCCTCATTAGGACATGTAGACTGCAGTCCGTCAATTAATAATATATACATACATATCAACACTCAACAGGATCGGATACGTTTGGATTTCAGAAGATAATAAATTTTGTCTAGTGCCTACAATTGTGCGTATTTAAATACCGAGATGGGAGCACAGTTGGCTAAAATATTAATTGTGCATTAAGAATAGAAAAATGTTAAAAACATAATAATACACAAAAGGCCTAGATACATTTTTAAATGATTTTAACCTAACCCTAAAAAACATAGTCAAAAGTACAGTAAAATATAATAAAAAAAAAAACAGTCTTTTAGTACAACAAACAAATAGGAAATAAACAATTTTTAAAATTTAAAATATTACTTAAAATTTTGTGAGGTCAATATTATTTAGTGTATTATCACAGAAAGCTTGCTTTAGCTTGGATTTCAGTGTAGGGACTGAGAGATTTTAAAATTCAGCAGGTAAATTATTTTTAATATAGGATGAAAGATAAGAGAAGCTTCCTGAAAACATTGCACTATGATGTAAGTACTGTGAGACGGTTATTAATATTTCTTAAGTGTCTCTCATAAATCTGATCATGCCTATTAATCTTATTAGATATATACTGAGGCAATTCTGTAATTAAAATTTTATTAATAAAACAGGAATAGTGTACAAACCAAGTTTCATTTTGTTTCAGTAAACCTAAATCACGGATGTAGGAAGTAATATGAGCAATGCGTAGTAGATTGGTTATAAACCGAATACAATTATGTTGAATTCTTTAAATGTGATTTTTATTTTCAACTGACAAACACGGACCATATACAGTATGACCATGGGTCATTTGTGATGTAACTAAATTATTAACGCATCTTTTTTTGTACCTATATCTAAATAAACTTTGAAGAGAAAAAGTTGTGTAAGACTTAAGTATGCTTACGACATATTAGATCAACATGCTTTGTAAATTTAAGCTATCTGTCAAATAGAACTCCTAAGTTTCTAACATACTCGGCAGTTGGTATATTTTCGTTATTAATTTTAATTGAGAAATGTCTGAGTTTATTTATGTTATAGCTTAAACTAATAAGAATATGTTGACTTTTACTAGCATTAAGTTGGAGAGTATTATGATGTCTATTGCTTTATTTTATTTAAATTAGAGTTGATTTCACAGACTGCATTTAGTTCATTGTCAGGTGAAAAGGTATCACTCAGCAAACATATAAATATAACAATAATCAACAATATGCTGCAAATCAGAGATAAAGATGGAAAACAGTAAAGGTCCCGAAATAGAGCCTTGCGGTACGCCAGAATTAATAGATTGAGAAGCTGACAATAGTTGAAGTTTGAACAACAGCACCTTGATTTCTGTTATATATATATAACTGTATAGCCATTGTAAGCAATTATCTCTAATACCGTAATAATGAAGTTTAGCTACTAGGTGCTTTAAATCAATTGAATTGAAATCCTTAGTCATATCAAGAAGTGTTAAAGAATTAAGTTTATGATTATCAATAGGCGTAATGATGTCATCGGTCATTGAACAAAGAGCGGTTACTGTACCCTTTTCTGTATTCTGACTGTGTAGGTGGTAAGATTTTCAAAGCTTCAACATAATTCGATAATTGAAAACGAAGAAAAACCACAGCGATTTTAAGACGTACAAGCAATAAGCTAATAAGTCGTAAATCCGATAAGTTTTCAATTAGAGAATTAGGTTTTTTTGAAATTGATGACACTAAGGGATAGCTTTTTTCGTGATTACGTACACATTGCTTGACAGATTCTGGAATTCTTTATGATTGATGTGAGTTCTTCTTTTGTCTTGTTCAATAATACTACCTAATACTATTTCCGCAAAGAAGTAGTAACAAATTGTCTGAGACACATTCAAAGTATTGAGGAACAATCAGCATTTTAGCCAACATGTATCTTTACATAGTTCTTTTAGGGATTTAGTTGGCAAACATGTTGTTTTAGAATAATGCTCTTTTTCTAAAATCACCATCCGTTTCCATTTGCTTCGGGTCCTCTTTTTTTCTTTTTGTTTTCTTTACTGTTGGTTCAAGATCTCCTTCATTTTCATCAGCTTATACATTAATTGCTTTATGCTCGACGTTTTCACTATCGGTATCTATGTTATAATCTGTATACTGAGCACTGTCATTAGAATTAACACTATCTAATACGTCACCATCTGTTTATTTGATTGAAATTTCTTCTCACTGACCCTTGTGGTCTCGTATGGCATTTGTCACATTGTCTTTATGTGCTACATTTTGGGTGATTACATAACTGTCATTTCGCGCATATCAGTAGTGAAATCAGCTCGTGTACGAACACAATATTTTCATATGCGAAAATGATATACAATACAAAGTAGACAATATCTTACCTTATACTTTTGACGGGTATTCTTGTAATGTCCAAAATCAGATGAATGCTAAACATTTAGCAAAAAACACTATTGCACTATAACAATTATTTTTTGGCACTAAAATAAAAGTATATTATTGATAATTGTTCTAAATGATTTGGAGTTAGAGTCCGGCTCCTATTATTAAAAATCCATTTGTAGTCTGGAAACGATCGTTCCACGTCTACAGATATCGCGAAGGAACCCGTTGAGAAGTTTGTTCACAATAACACAATAAATCGCCTATCTATCGAAATGTGAACAGCTCATTGTCGGCGTCGTAGCTCACACGTGGCTTCAATTGCGATGTATGTAGATGGCGGGGGTTTTACCTTACACGTATATCTGCTTGTTTATTTATTGAGCTACATTTAATTCAGTGGTTTGTTATTTAGTTTTAGTGTTATTTACTTTAGACTTTTCAGTAGTAAAGTATTAATCTTCTACATTGAAACGGTGACAATACAGCTTATATTTGTAGCATGACGGCATTCACATTTAAAATATAGTTTTCTGTTTCTTCACTGTTTTAATTAAATACGCGAGTATATAAATGTGTTGTATTTTATAATGAATTAGTAATATACAATAAAATAACATGAGAGATTATTAATTAATTCCTAAAAAATCGTGTACCATTATATTTCACAATATTTATTCTCATCTTATTAGTTGCACGAGGTTTGTATGTAAGCCCTAACTGGAATGACTACCTGATATTGTCGGATATTTTTTTCGTAACTTAAATGGACCAGGATATCTTGTTTTATTAAAAAATCCCATTGAGAGAATGGGGATGTCCCACTATATTAAAAGTTGGATTTCTTTTTTATTGTATATGATTCTACACTATTTGTGTAATCAGTATCCATGAGTGGTTGGATTTAAAAAAAGAAATCAACTATAAAAAAAAATTATAAAAGTTTGGCTTAATTTAAAATTTCCGCCAATTAATCAACCAATGAAATAATGCGAATTGTGATATGGCCAAACCTGTGTTGCCACATTTTCTTTAATTAAGTATTGATTTGGTAGCGGAAAACTCTGAGAATATTTGTGATTTTGAACGATTTCGTGAATTTGTACATTAATTTTTGTATTATATCAATAATTGTGTATTTTTTGGTCGTTCTTATTAAGATTTATATTCCACTTAATGACGTGCGAAGAAAATGTTATTGATTTACTATTGCTATCGCACTGATCGTATCCGGCAATTGGATGGATGACCGATAGCTCATCTAGGCTGTCAACAAACAATCTCGGGAAGGCTGCTAGCCTGATGTAGGAGGAGTGGTGTGCCCGAGTGGAGGGTCGGAGAGATCTGCCCAGGAGGTTTGTCACTCTGCCAGCGATGCAGGCGGCAAGCCTAGGCGGTGGCTTAGTTAAGAGTCGAGGCCCATGGTTCAGAGTCCACGCAAAAATGTAGGTCCCTAGGTAAAACATGCCCATTGTTTTCTACTTGCCTAGTAAAATAAGTAGCTACTACTACTACTACTATTGCTATCCATTATTTATAATTTAAATTCTTTTTAAAACGGTAAAATATTTTACTACTTAATACTATTCAAATAAAATCGTCATAATCAGGTAAAAGATAAAAATAAATAAGAATGATTATAATAATTAATAAATATTTGTTTTCAATCGTCAATTCCGTAACAGCAACGTAGAATAAACCTATAACATAACATTCGATTTCTGCTGATTTTTTTTTCTAATATTTAAATGTCGAAGTTTTAAAACAGGAACAAATAAAATTTCCCTTTCGTACTAAGATAAAAAAATCTATGTGAATGAATTTATAGTTGTATATATAATTGAATAAGTAATCAATCACCAACCACGCTTTCAAACAATACGTAAAACTGGCAATACTACGGTACCGTCTCCACTTATACTTATGTTTGGCGCCAAACCTAGTTGGATGACGTCATAAGCCTAAAATTCAAAACTTTGTTATTTTTTTTAACCCCTTTCCGTGGCTCAAGGAAATCCGGAAAAAATCGTATTTATAAATGCTATCGAATAAGCAAATAAAAAAATATGTGGAAAATGCCCATTATTCCTAATCCCATGGTTCCTGCTGAAGATATCTGGTTTCAACAAGATCCACAACAAGATCCCACCACATTTTGCACTACATATAAGTCACTATCTCAACGAAGTCTTTCCTCTGCTGTGGATAGGATTCTTTAATAAATATATATATTTTTTATGTTTGCTGTCATTTTTGGCTAAACTGGAAGTCATGAAAATAAGCGATAGGTACGTTTTTTTGAACTTCCCCGAAAATTTCTACCAAATTTTATTGCAAATAAAGAAAAATTGACGGAAATTTGTAGGTGTTTCCCTACTAACCCTGTACACAAATACTGACAAAAATAATCGATTTTGTATTTACGTACATAATATTTAAGTTTAGCTTTTTTTAGTGTTTCGTCAAGAATTATTAAACTTATATATTTATTTTCATAGCCTGATGATGCGGTTTGATGCCTGATGACTCATCAGGCATCAAAATGTTCCGTGGGACAGTGGCGTACGTGAAATTAACTAATACGAGAAACAATAAACTGTTACAATTTGTAACAATGTATGTAAAACTTACCCTCTTAACTAGTTTGATGAACTAGCTTGCTTATCACAAACTGGAGAAGATGTGTAGCCATTTTGCAGCATCAGGTATGTTTCTATGGTTGTCTCCATGAGTGATGTTCGCTTTGGTGAAAATATATTCTTATATTTTGAAAACGATCGTTCGACATCTACTGATGTAATACACGCATACGTAAAATAGTCTTTGAACGCACTCAACGGATCTGGGGCTGCACTATCACATATTTGCCTTAATTTGGTAAAACCAGTGTCTTTATTTAACACACTTGCGAACTTTTCTTTAACGCGCTCATTTGTTGCGTCACCTATAGCGTGTAGCAAAAGATTTACTTCGTCCATTATTTGCAGTGACTCCGCTAACGACAACGAATTGTTTTCTAATTTTTTTTATGCTTTCATGTAATGCCTTATAGTTCTTTCTTCGCAATATTTTTTAAAGCTGTTTCAATGGAAATATTTTCGAATTTTGTCTGGCTTTCCTTAATAGCTGCAGCCTCATCTGGATTGAATTGTAGTATCATAGCTTTTATTTGTTGGAAATATTCAGCATAATAAAAAGCTGCCTGCAACCTTGGTAACTTCATCTGGGCATTGTATTTATTCTAGAACTCTCGAAATGGTTGTTTATTGAGTATGTGCAGCGGAACATTACAGTCAATCAGCATTAATAGTAAATCAAACATAAACTGTGTTGTCGAAAGCACGCCATTTTTTTTATTTTTATGGTGTACACTATTTACGTGAGGTCCACAATCACGCTTATCCCAGCACATCCAATCTTTTTCGCACACTTTACAAATTATTTTAGCGCCATCATAGAATAAATTCGAGAATGCACCTATGAATTTATTCACTTTGTCAGCAAATGGACGTTTTCTACCCCTGCGTATGTCTGCCATGCTTTATTATTAAATTAATATCAACAATACAGTATAACAAATAAAACAAAAACACAAGAACAATATGCAATACGCCCAAGTGACTTAACGTGTACACAACTCGAAAGCTAATAATAGACTGGACTGGAGAAAGAGTTTCGCGGTCAAGGTGAATGCCGGCGACAGTAAGTACATCTGTACGACCATGATACACAGAAACGATTTACAGCTTTACTGATGAGTGATGACATGATCCCTTAAAGACCCCCATCTACTTTTTTTTTATATCAACTGAAATATTGGAAATAATCCTGCATATAAATCTACTTTTTTTGATCATTGTACTTTCATACTTAATTGCCATTTTAGTACTACATGATTATGAACTAATGCGTTAGAATAAATCTACTAAGAAGTTAACATTAACTTACTCTTCAACGTTTTCTATTAAGGTGGTGTACTCAATCTTCTCTCTATTCATGACTTCTTCAAATACATGTTGGGCAACTGGTGAAACCATAATATCGACAGGTGCATCCAGTGAACGTATTTCTGACCAAAAATCAAAATTAATGTCATATTCAAATTCTTTTATTAGGTCAGCCTCTTTAAGAGTTTTTGGTATCACCTGATATACTCTGTACCTAAAGATGAAAAACATTTCATTTAATAATACATTTTTTAATAATACACAAAAATATTCATGAACAATAATTATTATAACATTACCCATCATAATTAAAACTACTTTCAGCAAATACTAGGGAAAGAAACGCAACAAAACACAACGCTGGTAATTTCATTTTCCTTCATATAAAAGAGTACTTAAATTTTATAGTCATTTAGCGCTTTTATATCGAAAAATTAATCTACTTAAGCGGAGTGAAATTCCAGTTTTAATTGTTTCTAAAAGATCCCTACGATGGTACATAATTTTGTCCTGTATCATCTACTTACCTAATACCCTAATCTCCAGATATAGTCGTTAATTGATACTATAATATTTAATTACATTTTAGGCTCTTATAAATTAAAAAGATTATTATATCATTAAATGAAGTAAAACTTAACTTTTATGATCTTTACATTTTATGTTTGTTTATATATTTTTATTCAATATGATATGACAGTTGCAACACAGAGAGTAATAGAAGTGTAAAAGGAAATAAATCCATAGGCGCAACAGTTTTATTTTATTTCCTAAATGAGATTAAATTATGTAAATCGTATTAACACTCGGGTACACGACCTGCACTGTAGTTACACAAGTACACGATGGTGGACCATGAGGACCAAAAAATAGCACCCTATTATATACATTTTTTCTTTGCTTACGATAAATTTTTTTAGGTGTTTTTTTAATTTGCTTTGTTTAACACTAAACCTATCATATATTGTCAATTTTTATCAGAATTATAATAAAAATGAAAGAAACAAAAAATGCTAACTTTTTGACATATTTATTTCAAAACCATACAAAAAATAGAAATTCTTCAAACTAAAGTAAATAACATAGAAAGTCATTAAAAACTAACTTTAAATGAAGGAAAAATACAAAACTTTTAAATAAATAGTACTTCCTGCAGAAAACAGACTTATTTAAGGTGCACAGTCTTTTATTCCCTGTGCTTTTGTAAGCATTCGTTGCAACAGACGTTAATATGCTCCATACAGAGCTAGCATTTGCAAATTGTGCAAAAATAACGTGTCTTTCTTTTTTTTGCAATATTTACAGTGACCTTTCTTGTTTGGTGGTGGGTCTGACTGATTTTCTAATTTGTTCTCCGAGTACTTAACTGTTGCTTCTCTAATATGTCTGTGTAATCTTGATATATTTGCCCTAGAAGAAATATGTTATTTTACTAACTCCTTTCCCAATTCTCTAATAAATAGTCTTCGCTCTTTACAAAAGTCAGTATCCGGATTATTGTGTCTCGTTATTATAAAAGAATTTATACTGGCGACGTTCAGAACTCCATAGAAAATTATTAATTGCCACCGTTTCGTAGTCTTTGAAATGTCATATGAGGATTCATTTTATCTACAATGTCTACACCACATTTTGTCGTGTTGTAAAATAGATTTACTTCTGGCTTGTTAGTATTTTCATCTACTGTATCAGTACGGTGGAATGAGGAAACCAATAAAACGTTTTTAGATTTTTTTCGAAAAATAGAACACTGCCATTATTTTCTCCCCAAAAGCAAAGACACTAGAATGTACAGGTCGATTTTTTACATTTGTTATAATTGTGAGTAACTTCCTTTTGTTATTTTTGATAGTACCCACAACTTAAGTCTGTGTTCGCTATGCAGATGGTTTACAAGTCCACAGCTTACAAACCATCGGTCCCTTGTAATATTTCTTCCTGTTCCAGACAAGTGTTGACACATACTCAAAGTAACCGCTGCAGTGGAGTTATCTATCTTATAGGGCCCTTCAGGCTGCATTTCTGCATAAATTTCCACACGGTTTGTATAAAAGGTTCTGGCATCAACAGTTGCAAACACTTTGATACCATATTTTTTGGGCTTGTTTGGAATGTACATGCGGAAAGCGCATCTTCCACGAAAAGCGAATAACATTTCATCTAGAGTGATATATTCACCAACGGTATAACAGAGCTTGCAGTTTTGGACAAACATTTCAAAGATTTCCCTGACGGGAGCCAGCTTATCAGTTTTCGATCTTTCGCTTCTGTCTCTTTTATCATCAAAGAGAATAATTCAAAGAAGAAACCTAAATCGTCTCTGAGATATTGTTGCACCGAATAGTTCAGAACCCAATCCATCCTGAGCTCAGAATTCTTTTAAATTTTTCCTTGACCCACGATCCAAAACTGATAAAAGTCCAATAAATGCTCTTATTTCAGAAACGGACGTACTTTTTGCATCACTTTGGCGTTTATATTTTTCAGCTATTTCCGCTATATAGATATTTGTGTATTTTACAACAAGCTCAATAACATTATCCAGTAGTAGGATCCAAGACTCTAAGGGACTATTTGCCTTTTTTGCTTCCCGAATTGTTCCAAGTACGAGATACGATATTTTCCCTCTTTGATTTGACGTTTCTGGGTGGTGCAAATTTCCTCCATTTAGTTCCATCATTTCCGAAATAATTTAATCGTCTGTCACTTTCTTCAAACTGCCTTTCATCTATGAGCTTCTCATATCCTGCTTGTTCAGTGTCACTTTGATGGTCACTACAATCTTGGGCTTCTTCATCTACAATGGATTCGTCGGAGTCGTAAATTTCTTCATCGCTAGGGATTTCATCATGCAGTTTTTGAAGATACTGAATTTCTTTTTTCATATGCATCCATTTTAAACTAAAACGAATGATTTTTATAGTTATATATATTATTACATACATCTAAATGCAAAAAACACTTATTTTTTCTCCAAAAACTAGAAATCGTACGAGGACACGACAGTGGTCTATAAGAACAAGCGCTACAAACCATTATATATGAATGGTAAGATATTACTAACCAACTAAACAAGCAGCTGTATCGTTATTCTCTGCTTAATACTTAGTTAAGCCGTTTATTGCCAGAGGGAACCACCCGCAGCACTAAAAATAAAATTTACACTAGAAGACGACGGTGGTCTATTAGGTCAAAACAATATATAACTTGTTACAGACATTTTTTTTTTTAATGTGAACTGAATGGCATATGTTAATTTACTAAATTTCTGAAAGGTGCCTAAGAGGGTAAAATTTAGAAAAATTTTTGGTGAATGTTAGATCCAATTCCGCATTTCGCTTGGACTGACAAACCACCGCACCGTCATGCATCGGAGTGTTAAGTATGTTAGGTAATTAAAATTAAATAAATCATTATTATTTTTCCTCAATGAAACTAAACTAGGTAATCCATGTTATGTCTGATAGGTAATTTGAATTAAATAAATTATTATTAAGAGCTCTCGTTTATCGTGTATGGTATTAATTCTTCAACAATTTTGTTTCAAATAGAAAATTTTTTTAATTCTCCCGTATTTTTTACTTTGAATATTGTGAAACTAGTTTTGGCGTAAACTATAATGCGCAATCAAGGCTCTTCCTAGTAATTTAATTGCTGAATGTGCTTGTTAAACGCAGTATGGTAAGGAGTTGGATAAAAGAAATTGAAACCAATTTATACAATTTAATACATTGTAAATATTTCACTTGTAAAATTGTGTGCATTGTCAGTCAATAAGAAATCGTTGTACTGAATGTATATGGTCAACTATACAGGGCGGCACACTGAAAGGAGTGCACCCGGGGATAACCAGTTTTGACTCAACTTTATACAAAACTCTTGAGAGTGAAATGTAACTTTTGTGGTTCTTAGGGCTGGGGTTAGCCAGTAATAAAACTCAGATGGAAAGGTAGGTTGTCTATTGAAACCTCTAAAAACTACTACAAACATTAACATTTCCGAAACAGGTTACTGAAGCAAATACAACTTACCTACTAGACCTGGCACAGAGGCAACAATAATATTAAAATAAGCAATTATATTATTTTGTTCTCCTTTAATCATAGGGCTCTATAGCAGCTTTAGACATTTCCTAACTAAGTTGACCACGGAATTATCAGAGAGAACCTTTCTTTTGCAAAATGAAAAGTAATAAACAATATTAATATTGTGAGGTTGTCGTATTTTACTAAGTTCGTTTACAGACTTAAATGAGGTAGGGCGTATGGTTTTGTTACAAGAGATTGATTTCACATTCAAGGGGACACTAAAATTCACTATTTTCATTGATGGTTATACATATATCAACCTCTAAAAGGGAGTGATATATACCCCCAAAATTACGAACGACAAGAGGGGCCAATGGTAATGGTGGGAGAGGCTGACACGTGGCAAGTAGGCCAAAAACGGGTCTCTTTTAGCAACCTCCGTCCGTCCCCTCAGGCTGTACTTCTTTTATTCCCTCGTCGAATCAAGAAGGAAAGAAACAATTTTACAAGTTTTGTTTACACTGAGAAACATTTTAATTAAAAATATAATATATTCTCTTGCTCTCTCATTTTTTGTGCCGGTCAGTGTAATATTTCTAATGAAATAGGTAAATACAAGTTTAATATTATAGTAATGAAACAACAAATAATTCTTCGTAATGTTTATTGGAACAGTATGTATTAGAATAGCTAATGCCTTTAACAATTATTATTATAGAATATTCTTTGAAAAGTCTAATTCTATCGGTCAGATAAATATATAATTGACAAATAATATAAAAAATACATATTATAAGTTAACTTGTGACTATTGTAACAATTTCAACATAGGAAGAACATACAGTATGTGTATTGAATTATTAGACATGGGTCTCTTAAATGGCAACGTTGCAATGTAACTCAGAGACAAACAGGGAAACCGTAGCTGGTTATCGTTAGCGTTTGCAGCTATGATTATTTTAGACTATAAGCATTCTGATACAATTTTTTATTACGGAATAGCTACATTCTGACACCTGTTATAGAATGAGTACTAGTACCGACTATTGGCTATTAAAGAAAGTCTAGAATATTAACTAATTAATAATAAACACTGCATTTCAAGACCAAATTATATTAGTGTGTTTTTATTTATGCTACTTAACGTCTAGATCGACTTCACAGATGATAGCTCTGTAAATTATTCTATGGATGATAGGACTGGTAGGTGATTTGATTTTTGATTTGACATTTAACAAATTGCCACTCTTAGCTATTTCCCGGTTTTCAGGTTTTTCACTGTCAGTTTCACACTTTTTAACAAATGAATGGTGAGTACTTTCTTAATGTTCAAAGGTCTAGGAAGAGTAAAGCTGAAAGCACGCTTTTCAGTAAATATTGAGAGCAGATGGTTACTTATTGGCTTGTGAAAGCCCTTGGGTGTCTAAAGAAAAAAGGAATTGCTGGAACTTACCAGTTCTGGTCACACGTGGATTGTCCAAAGACCAAAGATGGTCATTATGGAAATTACTAATACCGTCTCTTAAAAATTGGATTCATCTGACCATAGCATTTTTTGAAATAAAGTTGTTATCTTGTGTGTGTTATTGCAAAATCTAGTGACAAAAATTTAATGGCTGTTCAGCATCTTCGTGATGCAATGCTTGCACACTTCGTCAATGATAAGAGTGTAGCCTTTCGTGATGTATTGCTCACCACACAAAATTTTGTGATAGCCTACAATTTTTCCGGTTTGTTCAGTTACAGCAATTATAACGTTTTCAAGATATTGAACATTTACATCATGCGGGCGAATGAATCTAAGAGAAGTGGCAATACCAGTCATGCGAGACCTTCTAAATAATGTACTGAAAACGGGATGTGACGGTTGCCATCCATTAGGAAAACTATTTCCATATTCTCTCGCTGTATTACGAGCGTTTCCATTGCAAAATCCATAGACAAAAACAATTTTCATATTTTTCGTTAGAAAATGGATTCATTACTAAGTAAATTTGCACAAATACAAATTTTAATAAACCGTGACATAAAGCTAATACGTTTTCTCAACTTAAAAATTTTAATAACGCTACAACTTCTGAACAAAGAAAGATAGGACCTACGCTTTATGAACATTTCTTCATGAGATTAAATCTACCTTTCAGTGGAAAAGTTTGTAAAGAGGTTTATGAATCACCCTGTATATACTGTCTGATCGGGGAAAGAAGACCCGCGGAAATAATATGATTTCTGCAATCCATTCACAATTAAGCGTAAATGAAATAAAGAAATTAGTGCATGGCAAATTTTTGTGATCGTTGGCATTCGCACCTACTTATTGGAAAAGATATTATATTCCTAGTATATGGTTTCGCAGAAAGCTGGCGACTTATTGGAAATACTTTCTTGCCGCGCGGTTCTTCTTTCGCCAGCTGGACAGTACATAATACAATTGTTTATATATATATATTTGGTTATTTAGTAACAAATAATGATAATACTTCATTAATGTACGAAATTTGTTTGTATGTAGTTATGTAAAGCTTTAAAGCCAGCCCAGGTTTCCTCTACAACTGGTTGAATGCTTGTGGGTGGAGGATCAAAACCGGAACCACCTGGTGGTAATTCTATAGTGTAAGCTAAGTTGATACCATTTTTTTTTACCCAATCTACACTTGTACCTGATGCGTAATATAACCCACTTGCGAAACTATCTACGGTATATACTGTGCCATTAACCGAATAAATAGCATCACTGAAAAGTTGGCCTAGATATCTAAGTTCATCTAGGTTATCTACGTCATCATTGGTATATGCCCATGGGTACAGAAACCATCTTCCAAAACTATGAATGTCCAGGAACAACTTTATGTCCTGCTTGTGCGACAAAACATAATTTCTTACAGCTTGAGTTTCCAACTCACTAAAAACCCTAAATCCTGCGTAAGTAAGGTCACATTGCCAGATGCTGGCGCCGCGAGCGTTCCATACGGCATCAAAATTTCTGTTTGCATCAACTCCATCGCATATCGAACCTGGAGTGCGTGTTTTTCTCCAAAAAACGAGCCTAAAACAATTAATCGTTAGAGATTTAAAAACAAATAATTGCCTGTCTGTGGAATGTCCAACTGTGATCAAACTTAGGAAACATTCTAACTTTCCAAAGACTCAATATGTATTATAAAATATTTTATGCCTATACCGTAGGGTTTTTTGTGTGTATTGAAATTGGACAAAGTCGAACTAGTACCTAATTCCTCTAGAAGCCTTTTTGTAAAATAAATTTTACTAAATTTTCTTGTCACGAACATGCCCAAATAAGGTGAATGAATAATTTAATAACAAGAGTAATAATAATAACTGATTTTTGTTTTCATTCTAGCGCTTTTAGTTTAAAATAAAAAAAAAGTTAAAATGATTGAGGTACATACTTGTCGAACCTATATACTCTAAAATAAAGAAATCCTTAAGCTATAACCATTATTGACAACAGTAAGTGGCCTTCTTGGCGTAGTATTTAAATTGAAAGAGTAAATATACAGTGTGTCCTCGGATTAACGAAGAAAAACTTTTTATTTTTGATTTTACGATAAAAAGTTATTTTTTTTTGAAAATACCTGCTTCCATAAAAAATACGACTGTAATAATAAATATAAGAGTTTATGTACAGGGAGCCCTAAAAGTTGATTAATAGAAAAAATACCCTCAGTTTTAATGTAGTGAAATGCTAAATAGAAAGTTTCTTAGGATCACCCAGTAAATACAAATTTAAAATTTTACTGCAAAGTTTTTCAGGGTGAAATTTTTCACTTTTTTTAATTAGTATGGATTGACATTGAGAAACTATTTTCATCAAAAATGATTTTACGTTATACGTCCACATGTAAACTAAATTTTTATCAAGAATGTTTTTTTGTCATACACCAAAAATAAGAAAGTTTCTCCATGTCAATACGAATCGAAATAAATAAATAAATAAATAAATAAATAAATAAAAATAAAAAAATTTCACCCTGTATAATGTTGTAGTAAAATTTTAAATTGCCATTACTGGGTGGTTCTAAGAAACATTTTTGTTTGTCATTTTACTGTAATATTAAAACTCAGAGCACTTTAATCTGAAGCCTTTGTTACATTCCTCAACTTTTGTGGCTCCCTGTAAACTTTCATATTTCTTAATTATATTTTTAAGGCAGCAAGCATTTTCATAAAGAATAACTTTTTGTCGTAAAATCAAAAATAAAAAAGCTTTTCCTCTTGTAAAATCAATCCGGGGACATACGTAAATATTTTTTTCTACTCCCATACGTTAATTGATTTATTAGACAGTTGGAATGTTGTTTTTGTATGTGAATATGTTCTCTATATCTTACTCCGAACGATCTACCTGTTTGGCCTACATATGAGGCGTTACATTCTGGGCTATCTAACCGATATACAATTAGCAACACTTTTTCGTTCGGGGTAAGATATAGAAAACATATTCACACACAAAAACAACATTCCAACTTTTATAAACACCTAACAGATTATGGTCATACAATAACTGACGACCATCAACCTAAAATATTACATATTTGTGGGAAAAGTAAAAAAACTTAATCTATTAGAAGCGCTAGAAATAAATAAATTAAATAGGAATAAAAATTACAACATATTAAACGACCAAATAGATTTAAATAATTCTCCGTTATTAAATTTGTTCATATAACCTAATGCTGTGAATAAAAATCACACCATAATATAATTTTCTACCTTGAGAAACCCCTACATTTAAAGACATAACATCTGTACAAATTTGAATTATATGATCAACCATAAAGTGACCCATCCTTCTACTCAGTTCAGTTTATATTTAAATAAAAGTAAAATCTGTGTATAATTTAGTTTACTTGAAAATGTCCAAATAGGATGAAACTAGTTGTAAAAATAACAAATATAGTGAAAATTAGACAAAAAAAGTGTTTATAATTTTTTAAATCAAAATGGATTTTCACAAAGTAACTTCATCTTCAGTCAATTATTTCAATTTATTACCCATAAAATCAATAAAAACCTACGAAAAATTGTTCTCTCACTTTATGAATTGGATGGACAAAAATAAAGTTAGCAGTTTTTTCATTTTTCGTTATTATAACTGGTCGTAGAAAAAATATTGTATGCAACTTCCATTTAATGGCTATTAAGACACTCTTATTCATTACGATACTCGCCTACGGCTTGTGTGGTAATTCTCATACTATTGCCTTAATAGCTATCATTAAATGGCCTCTGCATAATATACTATGAGGTAATGAAATTAATATTATTAATGAATTTTTTTGGTAAATTACTTTCTACTTGTCAATTGCATTTATTTTGATAATAAAACTATATTTATCCTATCAACTTTAATCAAGAAATAATAACAACATATACTATTACGTGAATATGTACAATATTTCTTCCACGCTGCCACAACCACACAAATTGAGTATAGAAAATAGATTTAAAATAAATCTTATTTTGTGAAGTAGGTACATAATTTTAATAGCAAAAATAATGATTTTAAAAATTTAAGTTTGTGGGCTTGGAGAAAACATGCTTATAATGTCCGCAAACTATTTGTAAATGTTTTTCAATGATTTATTGGTGATGTGATGTGATGACGATGAGTAATAATGGCACTATTATACACCTACTTACAGTTGTGTGAGTGTATTCATATCCATCGGGATTAAGTACGGGAATAATAGCCCAATCAACATGTTGGATCATATTCGCGTTTTCCGGATTTTCAACCAGCTGGTTAATAACATATAATGCTACTGGTGGGGCGATCCATTCTCTGGCGTGAATAGCAGCTTCAGCAAATATTGTTGGTTTGTTAGAGCCGCCGCTTGAAATCCTAATGAGAGTAAGGTTTCGGCCTTCGAAGGATCTACCAATGACCTCAGTTTTTACAATATCTGGATAATCTGTAGCAAGTCTCTCTAGATAAGCATTTATCTAAAATATAACGCCAGAGAGAAATCATAATATACACTCAAACACTTTTTTTACTTAATAATTTAACTCTGCTAATTTTATAGAATAATCTTTTCCCATTTTTGGGATTTCTACCATACTATATCAAATCAAAATTGATTACATGAAAGAAACAATAACACTTTTTATTTAGACACGGAACTAAGTATTTAAATCATGTTAAAATATTCTCCACTTACTCTGCATTTTAAAATTATTCAGTTTTGAACAGACACGAATATGATATGTTCGTTATATAAATAACTTAAAAAATCACTGCATAATTTAGACAATTCCCAAATTCTAATCAAAAGCTGTGCTAACTGGAAATTGTCGTCGAACTTCTACTTACCATCAGTGACAACAAAAGTCGACAGCAGTATTAAACAATAAGTACGCGAAAAAAAATTATGGGAAACTGTCGACGAGACTACTTATTCCATGAAACACAATGCGGGTAACGATTTGGTACGTAATTTGAGTACGAATGGACCGTTGGCTCCTTATCTAATTAACCAGTAAAAGGTTGCAACGAAGCACTGGTCAAGCATTCCAACAGCTATATAGTAACGCACACATTAAACAAATTTTAACTTTCTAAAGACCAAGTGTATATATTTATTATCGATGAAACTTCTGTCTCAAATGATCCGTTGTGTCAAATCTATATTACTCCAGGGAAATAAGGTAAAAAAAAGGCCATCTGCGGAATGAGGCCGAACAAGCTAAATTTTTGCAGAGACCTTCGTTTTGATGTTCCAATGAGGCACAAAAAAATCTCATATGCCTACCCTTGTGCGTCTTGAGATATCGAAGGTCAAAGGTCATGAAAATCGGTCTTTCGCGAAAATCTCGCTTCCAGTGTATCTGACGTCGCCGTCGTAAGAACCCATAACAAAACTTACGTAAAATAGTAGTCTCTACAAAATTGTTCATATACATTTTTTTTCGTACGACCAACCGTTTTCGAGATATAGCATGATAAAGCGGGAGCACGCATTCGTAATAGGTAATACTGTATTATACTGCAGAGCTATAAATTCAACAAAGGAAAACTTAATGTTATGACAATGTTTGAGAAACATCCCGATTTGACTCACTCGGCTCAAATATTTCAAGGAGAAAACTGCCCGCCAGATACAGTATTTCAGAACGGAAAGCGTTTTCTGTTAGCTATGTATGGTGCTCCAAAAGATGAAGTGAACCTTGATAAATTTAGATACACCCAATTCATTAAGGCTACACGACTTAATAGACCTGTTAAATTGTCATCCCATCCACCTACCAGTGAAGCAGCTCGACAGCATATTTATCGGGTCTACTACCAAGTACAGATTTGGCTAGGAAAAAATCTACAACCCGAAGAATGGGGTTGGGATTTAAAAAACGACATATTACAGCCGAAAACAACACTACTGCCACCTGCTCCAGACGAACTATTAAATACAATATTCTGTAATTGTAAAAAGGGGTGTGGTGCGCAGTGCGGGTGTAGAAAAGTCGAACTGCCATGCTCCAAAGTTTGTGGTCAGTGTCACGGACAGGCATGCTTGAACCCGTCAACAGAGTTGCAAAACATCGAAGACTTCAGTGACCTTGAGCCTGAAGAGGTTTTGCCAACAGACATAGAGCCAACAGATATAGAGGAAGCGTCTGACGAAGATAATGTGTTGATCGAGGTGCTAGTGGAACCCGACGAGGACGAGGAGGAAGGCAAGGAAACATAAGGCGTGGTGTGGAAAAGAATGTATTTTGTGTTATTAATTATTTATTATATATTTTTTTATAAATAAACAAATTTTTAACGGCTTTAATAATGGGAATTTAATTTTCCAGTCCAACAGATTAATAAAAGTGCTTTTATATTTATAGCTCTGCAGTATAATACAGTATTACCTATTACGAATGCGCGCTCCCGCTTTATCATGCTATATCTCGAAAACAGTTGGTCGTACGAAAAAAATGTATATGAACAATTCTGTAGAGAATACTATTTTACGTCAGTTTTGTTATGATTTCTTACGACGTCAGATGCACTGGAAGCGAGATTTTCGCGAAAAACCGATTTTCATGACATTTTGACCTTCGATATCTCAAGACGCACAAGGGTAGGTATATGAGATTTTTGTGTGCTTCATTAGAACATCAAAACGAAGGTCTCTGCAAAAATTCTGTTTGTTCAGCCTCATTCCGCAGAGGAAGTTTTATTTCTCTGGAGTATATATGAAATAATCAAAAACATTAACTTAAAATATCGTATATGGAAAAAATATAAAAAATATGGTGATTTCCAGTCTCTAGATGAATTTAAATGTTTAGAAAGTTGATTAAAGAATGAATTCATGCAGTTTACAAAAATTACTGTAAAATACTAGAGATGATATTTCCAATCTAAATATATTTTGGCAATTCATAAATAACAAAAGAAATGCATTCAGTATCCCGACTTCGATGATATATAATGATGTTAACATTGAGGATCAGCAAAATATTGTAAATTCCTCGGCTGATTTTTTTCCAAAACTCTTTTACACTACCTAGTCCCCAGGTTGTCGAGCAAATAATATTGAAATAGTTGACAATTTTTACTTAGATGATTTTAAAGAATCGGCTGTTTACAATAGTCTAAAAAAACTAAAGCCTAAATTTATGACAAGTCCTGATGAACTTTCAGCATTTCTGATCAAAGACTGCGTTTCCATCTTTTTAAAACCTAGGTATGACAATTCTTTTTAATTTAGTGATCAACTCTGCAACGTTTTCAACCATTTGAAAATGTCTAAAATTGTACCTGTTTTTAAAAAAAGGTGACCGGGCTAATATTGAAAACTATATACCAATTACTGTAATTAACAATTTTTCAACAGTAATTGAAATCTTATTACATGAATACATTGTTATATTCATAATCGCTTGAGCCAACTTCAATATAGGTTTATTAAAAGAAGATTTGCTGTCAGAAATATCTTTTTGTATCACACAATTTTTAGCTCAATCTATTGATTATGGACTTTAGACTGATGTTTTATGCACAGATTTATCTAAAGCTTTTGACAGACTGAGCCATGACATTTTCATTATGAAACTCCATGCTCATGAATTCTCACTGAATTTCCTAGACTTTTTTCAAATCATATCTTACAAATCGGAGGCAATATGTTGAATGTTTTGACCACCAGTCTGTCCAAATTACAGCAACATCCGTTGTCCCACAGGATTCCGATCTGGGTCCCCTTCCTTTTAACATCTTTAATAATGACATTATTTGTGCTTTGAAGGTGAACTGCTTATTGTATGCAGACGATATGAAAATATATTATAATATCAGAAGCATTGACAAATGTAAAAAGTTACAAGTAATTATAAATGAAAATACATAATTTAAAATGGCAGTCCCAATATGACGCGCAGTGGGACCTAATATAGAGTATATCTCAAGACGGATGTTATTTAACACGGATGAGGCCTGCATAAAGGATGCATACTGCGGACACGCGTTTCGGACTTGTTTCTTCTCATCAGCGTGGCGTAGCTACGTTGAAAAAGTGAACACAACTTTAGCAACCCAAACAAAAACCACTGATAGGAAGCCAGTCGCTCATTTATGTTTGCAATTGAGGGACCCCGTGTTTACAGGGTGACAAACAATGCCTATTTATAGATGGTGATAACGTTAAGTTCTTATTTGTTTTTACGCATAAAATGGTTATTACTAAATAAATGTCCCTCTCCTCAACTTAGGTTTATGCCCACGAGTAAACGTTGAACTGTAAGTAATTAATCACTTCGTCAGTTTTCACGGACCTGGATATTTTATCTGTTAGTTGAAAATTTGGAAGCTCAAAATCGATCATGGGGTGTGAACTCAAAGTTACAGTGTTTAAAAAATACCTACAGTATCGAGAAAGATCATGCGGATTCGAATCTGGAAGGCGCCATGCCATCCAAGATTGAAAAAAGCCTTAGGTAAAACGACATAAACGAAAACTACTGACAGAAAGCCAGTCGCTTATTTGTGGCTGCAATTGAAAACCCTGCGTTCCTGTCTTTCAATTGTAGCATGCTGAAAGTTCTGACGCTTTGTTCTCTCAGATATCTTAGAAAAACACATTTCAGGTATCTCACTATTTCCATTTTTTATTGGAGGGTATTTCGAGCCTAGCGTAGTTACTAGATACTAATCTCTCACTGTGCCTATTACACCGTATCCACTTCTTAAAATATTTTATAAAAAAAAGAAACCTTTCTACGCAAGTAAGTAATATCAGGTTTCTGGCAATGAGTCCTCTCTTCTAGATATATTTTAAAAAAATTGGCTTGACTTTTTAATGTGTGGAAACCTGATACTCTCATTTTATCGTAAAGGAATTCTTTGTTAGAAGAAGTTCATCAGAGCTCGATTCTGAAACGAATAAATTTAAATATATATACTCTATATATATATATATATATATATATATATATATATATATATATATATATATATATATATATATATATATATATATATATATATATATATATATATATATATAATGATTTTCAAGAAAGATTAAATAATAACTCATATTTATCTTAAGCTAGTTCAAATTGGTGCAAACATGCGCAATTTTCTAACTATATCCCTAAAAGGTCATCTTGTTAGCTAATATTTATGACCAAAAGTATAATTCCGAACCGTTGAGAACTAATCTAAGAAGCTAAGGTTCTTAAACCATACATCTTGATTTTCGATATAAAAACTGCTTTATCAAAATAATATTACTATATGCGTCTGTAAATAGAATCAGTCACATATTATAAAAATTGTTAGACTTACCAATGGGTAATGACGTCCTGGTAAAATAAAAATCACTTTCAAATCCATCGAGAAATAAGCAAATAAAAACAAATCGTATTATTAAATTCTCAATAACTCGTCTATTAATATCGTGTTTAGATTGGTGTATCGCGGGTAGTTCACAATATCTAGTGAAAATAAAGTACCTATAGATGCGCAAACTCATTGGGTATTACCTACTCATAACAAAAATTGGGTAAGTTGTTTTTCGAAATTTTGAATTTCTGCCAACTTTTGACGTTCTAGGACCCACTGTGCGTTGTGTCAAATATCAAGTACCAGCAGATATTTTATATGGCGATGCAACACGACGGTTTTGTACAACACACATACGCACGCACGCACACACGCACACACACACACATTTGCCACAACGTTCTGCATCGCGGCGATGCAAACCGATGGAACGAAGTCTGTGGCCGGCGTAACAATATGGCACGTGAAAATTGTCATTGTGAAATAAAATATATGTTATACCTAGAGATCGGGAGGTAGCGATAAATTCCAGAGACGACTTTTACGTAGATATAATATTATACTGTAAACACCTAGTGAAACATTTCCAAACAATATGAAATAATAAAATATTCTTATGTACTATGCAATGAATCTATTTTTTTTATAAAAATTGGAACAAACGATTAAATCCTTTTATCGGGTAATTGGACGATTTGCAGCTATAAACAACAATTACTTACTGACCGACGGGACTGGTTATTGTCGAGTGTCCAATAGCAATTCATAGACAGATATAGGCGGATCGTATGGGATTGATATGAGGTTTACGCCTCGGCCCCATTAAAATGAACACAGCAACGACTTAGAAGTCATTGGAATACACTCTAAAGACGTATTATTTATAATACGTCTATGTGAATAACAAGTAGATACGTAAACGGTGCGAAATTAAAGATAATGGAGGTTAACGTTTTTAAAATGCCTTGTTCAATTTTTGTGTATTAAGTGGGCAGTATTATAGCAAGGTCAGGTGCCACCGGACACAATATTAAGAAGAAAAATATTTATTACAGAGATGTGGCAGTATTAAACAAAAGAATTATTCTGAACTGACTGAATAATACGTCTGGATTAGCGTGGATGAACCCACCAATGTTTGCGGCTGGAAGATGACAAATGTTTTAGTGATAAAGATACATGTGTGTTAGTGTTACATTCACCAATACTTTCAGCTCTCTTGCGAGTACTTAGTAATATTACTGAACTCGCCAAATTAACACACGTTGAACTCGTCATATATGCATGAACATATTTACGTGGTGACACATCCCCTAGGGTCAGCCCTGGAATTGACGTCATTTGTCGTTACCTCCCGATCTCTAGTTATACCGAAGCAGTTTTGAAAGCAAAGCGGTGACACAGAATCGATATCAAGGATACAATCTTTCTGAAATTATGACCTACATTTTTTTCTATCCTAGATACTATTATGCTGGCAAGGTAAAAGAACATAAAAGAAAAAATAAAATGAAAGTAAATTTAATTGTATGTGGTGATAGTCTAGATATTAGTTTTAACAGCTAATACTCGGAGACTGAGCAAACATGTTGAAGCACATGATGAATGGTTGTGGAATCCAATCCCTTTATAAGGGATTTTATTGCTCTTTTGCTTCCTCTAATAACTATCAACACGCATTAGTAAAATGTACATACCAACTACACCACCTCCAATGCAAAACAGCAAAACTTTCTACTAATCTATACGTAAATTCTTTCTGTTTCTGCATGTTCATTTCATTATGTGAATTCTTTTATATCGTTTTATTCTGCTTATATTTCTTTATCAGCAACAACCAGCCAAGATTTCTGCAGCCTCCCTCTTTGCTCTTAAATATTTGCTTTGCAAATTGACCCTAGTTAATACTCGTAACTTGACCAAACTGATGAATAAGTATTCCTTTCACACTGATATCTGCTGCATCTAGAGTCCACATTCATTTATCATCCATTTCACTGAACTTGTCTTCTCAAGTTTTTCCGCGACATTTCCATGACAAAACTACTTTTCTGTTTACTCTGTTATATCTTAAGAAACACTACAATATACAAAATCTTGACCAAGCACATTTTTAAGCACGTCTTATCTTCGATAATTTTATAATTAATTTGCCACTGTCTACTGCTTTTACCAATTAGTATCTTGATATATTTTTCTCAAATTCGCCCATTTACTTTTTGTTTTAATCAATTTAATTTAAGCGATTCAATTTAACAAAATTTGAATTATAATTTACCATCCCATTCATAATTTGGTTTAAAATAACCGGTATTTTAACTACGTAGTATTTTTTTGTAGAAAATAAAACAATTAAAACTGAAATAAAATTAGCAATGACAACTGTTGACGGTTGGTGGTTGATTTAAAAAGATCGGCAATAATGAAGATGTGCTCCGTACGATGTTTTTTAAATCAGCTCTATGGACACATTTCGAAAATGGGAGATTTACTGAAATTGGAAACTGAACCTTGGTGTGCGACAACTAAGGCTGAAAACAGACGAGGCGTTTTGTGCCGAGTCGGCCGCCGATTCTGCAGACGAATCGTCGTTTGCTTCACTCATTATGAATGTATTAAAACAGACGATACGTCGGTGACGAATGTCACCGCCTACGCGACGAGCGTACGGTGTTCCCAACCATGTGCCGAAAGCGTTTTTATGACTTTAAGCGGCCCTTCATAAATGTACTAACTCTTGTGCAAAACAGACACCGGCGGTTTTTGATCGGTACGTATACTGCATGGTTGCCATTTAACGTGATTTTAAAATTTTTTAATTATTTTAGTGACAGATATGGAAATAAATATCGAACAATTAATACATGAAATTTAATAGTTCATTAAAAGATGTCATAGACATTCTGACGAAATTAAAAAACTTCTCATCGACTTGTTTGCTTTCATTGTACAAAGTGTAAAAGTATCCTTTATTTTTTCTTTCACTAATAATTGGGTGTATCTACATTTTACGATTCTTTTTTCTTTTTAATCTGCAGTATAATACACTTAGAAGTATCACAAACTCTTCATCGGAATCCATTATTTCAAAACGGGTGTCTGAAGAACTGACAACAACGTACTGAGGAAATTTACTGATGCTTATAAAACGCTCGGTATGTTTTGATCATACGGAAAACGTCGCGGTGTCCAGCCGCCTCGTTTGTTTTGACGTTTCGTCTGTAGAATCGGCGGCCGACTCGGCAAAAAACTCCTCGTCTGTTTTCACCCTAACAGTAGATCAACGTACCTACCCCGCATTAGAAAATGCTGTTGTTTTTTGTGAATTTCTCGATACCCGCTGATTCAATCGAAAAAGGCGAAGCATTGTTGGAAAGCCAGTAACATTGCGAATAGTGTTTGTTGTTAGGTATTTTTTGGATTAAATTGAATGGTTGTGAGAAATCTAAAGTTAAATGAAAAAAATATATTTCACGTAGTAGACGTTTTGAGTAAAACATCGTCAAACTTTCAGTATGTCTATTTAAACCTATGCATTTCGTTTCATAAATCAATTTTTTAAGCACATTTATAATAACGATAATGATATAAAATCATATTATAAATGTGTAAACATATTTTTTTGCCTTTTCTATGTAATTTTATTTTTTTTAGAGGTGAAAACGTACTAAACGATTATTTTATTACTAAGTGAAATTTAATTCTTAGGGGTCATTTAGAGATTCTCAATAGCCAAAATATTTTAAACATGAAGTGCCCAGTCTACGAACTTTTTGTTTGAAGCTTGTAGGATGCTTTTGATTTTCTGCTATCTATAGTTGATTTCAAACTTATATATGCAACATAAAAAACGTCAGCTTCTTTGAAGGCGGTAAAGGGATCAAAGAAGCCGACATGTTTTATGTTGCAAATAAGTTTGAAATAGGCTGTACAACCTCATCTAGCAGTAAACAGTTTTTATAGTATGGTGAATAATATTTCATTCCTTTTTTTATATATGATAGAGTGTGGTAGTTGATTATTACATTATTGAATTTAATGAATTAAGGAAAATAGTATACCCTGAAGGGCCAGTTTTCTCATCTTCCATTAAATATATTTGGTAGATACCTTCAATACGATTGTATCAATAATTATATCCATGGAATTTATGTGCCATATAAATTAAATGAGAGATAGAAAAACTGACCCTCAGTAACATATCATTACTTAAAGTGATTTTAATTGGTTACTTACTTCATCATGACGCATATACTCTGTAAAAGTAACATCACCCCTAGTTATTTTTGACATTTTTTGTCTATTTCTCTCCTGCTGGACAATCCTACACAAATTATCTTTGAACAAGTTTTTAGTACAAATTAGTATTGGGAATTACTTACTCTTCTACATTATTGACAGTCGTTGTGTATTTTATATTTTCCTTCTCCATTACTGCTTCAAATAAATGTTGAGCAAATGGTGAAACCATAATGTCCACAGGTATATTAAGGAATCGAACATCGGACCAAAAATCAAAGTGTTCGTTATTTTCAAATGTTTTTAACAGTTTAGCTACATCAGTAGTTTTTGGAATCACCTGATATACTTTGTATCTGAAGGAAGGTAATATAGGGTGAGATTTTTTAGAAAACTTTAAAAAAAAAAAAAAAACCGGTCTCGAATTTTCATTGTAACTTATTAACGAATGCTTAGATTTTTTCCATGTTTGGGGGATAATGCCTATTAATTAAAGGGCATAAAACACGATAGAAGTTCCTAGGGGGTCTCCCCCTCTTCTTCTCACCATGACTATTTTTTAAAAAATGTTTTTTCTTAGTTCCCCTTGTTTGGTTTTTTGTTTGTTTCTAAGTTAAGTAATTTTTAGGGTGATCGTTTCTGTAACAACTTAAGAGATAAAAATGTTTTTGAAAAAATTCCTAACAGTTTCTTTGAGTAAGGGTGTTGAATATATTTTTTTTCTAATTTTTTAAGTATGTATTGTATGTATGTATTTAGTATGACTTGATATAAAAATATTTATTTGATAATTGGAAAGTGATAAAAGAATAAGAGATTTCTCTTTTTAATCCTTAACATAGTAGTTTGTTGAAAAATAAATGATATAAAAAAAAATTCTATGGAGATTTCAAAAAACATTTTTTGTTAAACTTATGTGTACAAAATACGTTTTTTTAAAAAAGTCTGGTGTAGGGTTCTGTTTAAAGGGGTGGCCCCTCCTGTTTTGACTCTTTCGCTGTTATATTTATGAAAATGTAAATGAAAATCGAGAAAAAAAATTATATTCAATAGAAAATTATAGTTTTTTAAAAACGGATTTAAAGCAATTTGGTAGTCACGAAATCAAGAAACTTCATAGTATTACTTACCCATCATAACTGAAAGTATATCCAGTACTTATTAGAGATATAAACACCACAAGATTTAACGCATATAACTTCATTTTCATTTTGAGGGAGACCTGCTTAAGGTTTGGTACTTGTTTGTAGATACTTTAATCGTATACTGTCTATGTACTATGTTAATTCAATTTATTTATTTATTTATTGCACTATTATAAATAACATAGTTGTGTATAACATTTTAAGCTCCCATAAATCATTAATTTATGTTACCAATAAATGAAATTATGGATAAATTATATTATGCACCTTTGGAGTGTAAATTTTTTAGCGTTCTAGGAAAATAATAGTATTTTATATAACAAGTGGCTAAAATGGTGTTTTTTTTTACAAATCAGGCGCTTATAGTATGAATTGAAGGCGTCATGGCACACTTAAATGGAAAACTAAAAATTATATTATAAAAAATATTGACTTTTGAAATGTCACTTATTTGGTATCGTTGGATTCAGAAAATTATACAGAATACAAAAATGCAATAATATACAGGATATTCCATTTAAAAATCGTAAATTAGTGTCACTTCCGGCGAAACCGGAAGTGAAAAAAATCACTTGTATGTCAAAAATTGCCGCTTATTATGTATATAGAATATCCCGATATTTCAATAAATTATGTTCAAAACTAAAGGAGGAAAGGGGGATGTACCATGTACACCCGGTATATGAAGTACAAACTGACTAAACCAAAAAGTCCCTATAACTCGTGAAGTCATGTTGATATCGAAAAAATAAATGAAAAACACCCCCGAATAGCCTCTGTCGACTTTGGCAGCCTACTATCCTGTGCAAAAGTCTCAGTCATTTTGGACGAAAAACAAAAAGTTTTGAAAAAATTCTTTAAAAGTTCAAACAGATTTTTTGTTGGCTGGCCACATTAAACGTCTGCTGAACATGTAAAATAGAGAGTGCGTCGTTTGCATTTAATTTGTCGAACACCCCTTTTACATCATCACAATGAACATAATAGTTTACCTCCTCTAACCATGTGCCCTAACGCGTCACAGCAGGCTGTGGTGGTAATGGCGTAATTGGCAGTTTGTTTTCAAATAACTTTCTTCGAAACGACGCTTTTGATAATGTCTTCTTCACGCTGGTCATGTGGTTTCTTCAAGATGAGGGAAAATTTCCAGGTAGTTGGATTCGATGAGGAGTCGATATTTCTCTAAAGTGACCGGTTTGTTCACTTGATTTAAACTCCATTGACGTTTGTTTTTGACATTTTATGAATGAAAAGGTATGGAACTTGAGATTATCGAGTATATCAAACTAAGAATTAGAAACGCGGCAAATAAATTTCGTGAAGAGACAAACATTTTTCAAAAAAATCCGGGTTTCCTATACAAGAAAATGCCAGAAGTGTATGAATGAGGGTGGTTGGACACTTACTAAAGTAATAAACTGAGGCTTAATTTAATTTACTTTTATATTTATTAGTACATTTTGTTTTTTAATTTGTCATTTTTAGTACTTCTTTGCTTGATTTTTGTTATGTTTTAGTTTAAAATTTATTTAATGACACTATTTATAATTTTGTTAAAATATTCCAATATTCTAATATTTACATTCTAGTAATCTAAATTCAGGCGTGGGAAAAATAATAAGAGCAAAAAACTATGAAAAAATAATTTTATTTTCAAATAATTTAATTTAATTACTATAGGCGCACAAATAAAAATAAATGGGGGTAAAAATTGCCACATGACCCAGAATTTTTACCTTTTAACTTGAGAGAAACTAGTCAAAATTTGTTGAAACTTGAACTACTACTATTACTTGACAAACATTACAAGAAACACAACAATTTTCTGAAAGTTACTCTTTTCAATAGTCTACCGATAATAAAAACATTACCTTTGACGAAACTGAAATAATTGGGAAGCAAAATAATTAAAAAAAAAAGATTAAATAACAAAATGATATGTATAAAGGAAAATGATAAGTGTGTTAATAAACGATCTGATACTGAAAACTTAAACGCAACCTATTTCAATATCATTAGTAGAACAAAAAGGTAAAGTTAATATAACAACATTAAATTTAAATTGTAAATTGCTCCTACACTATGAAAATAAAACAAAAATTGTAAACATTGATAGCAGGCAGCGTAGGTATATCGAATCATTTAGATGTGATTTGGCTTTGACACCAGAAATTATATTTTAATATTCTCAATAATTAATTATTTTAAAGTGTTTAGTGTTTTTCGTTTTTCTCTTTGTGTTTTGTTTGTGACAACAACTTTAAATATTTTATAGGTACAGAATTCCAATGTATCTAGTGATGTCGAGGAAGATATTTCAAACAAATAAGACGTTAAAAACCACAATTAACTGTGAGTTTATTTCCTTATTTTATTTTTAATTTTTAATTCTCATATTGTTGCGTAAATTGTCTTTTACCTACTTTTTGTTTTTGAAAATTGTGAACATGTCAATATTTAATTGTTTAAACCATTTTTAATGCAAATTTTAATGTCAGGTAATTTAATTTAAATTGTTTTAACTTAAACTTTTAATACTTTTTAAATTATGTAATTCCATAAGAATTTCGTAATTTCTGTATCCTGATGATGTTTATAATAAAAGGAAACGTCGACAAGTTGAAAACTGGTTCTTGAAATTAACAATTTTGTTCTCATCACCCTCTACATAGGCTTTAGTCACTAATAAAAACGTTATGCGAATGACGGTTCTAATTCTAAACAACCTCTGCACTTTGCGCATCTTTATCTCACTGCTACGATATGTTTGTCAAATAGTACTAATACTACAAATTCTACTATTCTGTTGTATCAAATTTGAAGTTGATAACAACGAGGACTCAACAGGGAGCAAATAATTTTTTTCTTTAACTTTAACTATTTAAGGAACTAATTGATTTAAATCGCCATTATTCTGTCCAGAATTTGCCATTAAATTTATGATATGCTCATAAGTAAAGCTGGACGAGGTGGCTGGAGTACAGCCACGGTCTTGCGCTGGCGTCACACGTGCCGATTTAGAAGTGATTTACGCTGCAGTCTTATTTGAAAGGTTAATACGTGAGGTTGTACCTATAAATTATACATAATGTGAAACGCGCCAAAGGGTAAAAAACGACCATACGCGGACACAGTGAATAAATTTATTAATGAATTTCTGGATTTATTCTATGACGGATGCAAAATAATTTGTAAAGTTTGCAATCAAGACTTAATGTGTTGGCACAAAACAGATTGTCGTCGTCATATCAATACCGTGCAGCATCAAAATAAAAAAAGGCATGCCTTTGACAGCTAAGTTTATGTTTGATTTAATGTTAATGTTAATAGCATGTAATATTCCGCTACACATACTGGATAAACAACCATTTCGGGAGTTTTGGAATAAATACAATCCCCAGGTGAACTTACCAAGTCGTACATCGTTACGTAGATATATTCCAGCTGTTCGTGAGGACATTCTAAATAGGATTAAATGTGGATTAAGAAATACACGGCTCTGGTTATGTATTGACGAGACGACAGATTGTAAAAAAAAAATCTATTTTAAATATTATAGTACGTGTACTGGACCCTCTTAAACCAACATTTCCACTTTTACTAGCTAGTAAAAGACTAACTGCGTGTACTGGCGAAATAATTACGCGTGTGGTGTTGGAGACATTCGAAAAATTTGAACTTTCAACAAGTCAAGTATTGATGTTTGTGACTGATGGTGCCGCGACAATGCGCGTGGTAGGCCGTTCTCTTCAAAGAGATAATTGTAGGTTTTTACATGTTACGTGTAAAGTGCATGCGTTAGATCTTGTGGCAGAAACGATTCGAAAATGTTTTTCAGAGGTAGATGCATTAATAGCAAATACAAAAAAAGTGTTTCTCAAATGTTCTAAACGGCTTCGAGCATTTCACAGACAGTGTCCTGGGATCCCTGAACCACCAGAGCCGATTCTTACACGTTGGGGAACGTGGTTGAAAGCGGCTTTTTATTATGCTGAATATTTTCAACAAATAAAAGCTGTGATACTACAGTTCAACCCTAACGAGGCTGCAGCTATTAGGGAAAGCCAGACAAGCTTTCAAGACGTTTCCCTTGAAACAGATTTAAAAACTATTAATAACAATTATAGAGGACTACACGACGAAATAGAAAAATTGCAAAATAGTTCGTTGTCGTTAGTGGAATCGCTGCAAATAGTGGACGACGTAAATACACAGCTACAGGCTATAAATGACGCAAAAAATAATCGCGTTAGTGAAAAATTCGAGAGTGTATTACAGAAAGATCCTGATTTTAGCAAATTAAGACAAATTTGTGATGGTGCTACAATTTCGTTAAGTGAGTTCACAGATTGTTTTGCTTATGCCTGTATTACATCCGTAGATGTCGAACGGTCATTTTCAAAATCTAAACATATTTTTCCACCAAAGCGAACATCGCTGACGGAGACAGCTGTAGAAACATACCTGATGCTATTATACTATAGATCTTCCCCACTTTGTGATGTCGACAACCAAACTACTTCATAAATCTGCTTATAAAGGGTGAGTTTTATACAAATTTTTGTAAAATGTAACATTATTGTTAAAATTTATTTCCATTTATTGTACTTATTCAAGTATTATGATATGATGTAAACATATGAGTCACATGACGGCTCTGTCGGCCAGGTGACCTCGGCCAGCTTTACTCATAAGGTACGTACTAGTGGCGCCTGGTGCATTTAGGTTGTACCATATCTCAGCATTGGAGCATGGAACCCAAGCAATATTTGAGGGTACGACTATCAATACTGATTGAAGAAGTTTTGCAGAAAGAAAAATTGAAAAAAGAAATTGAGAAAAAAGTCACAAAAAATGCGCAGCCTCCCCATATTACCTCTAGACCATTAGTAAAATATTTTCAAACCATTTTTTTCCAAAATCTGAATGAAAATTTATCACCCCGTTTTTTCTGGCTTTCAACAATTTTGTATTTGTAAAGTTATGACATTTTGAAATTTACACAAGTAAGAACTTAAATTTCAAAAAAAAAAGTTTGCAATGATTTTACTAATGGTCTAGAATTAATCTGGGGAGGTTGCGCATTTTTGTAACTTTTTCTCAACTATATATATATATATATATATATATATATATATATATATATATATATATATATATATATATATATATATATATATATATATATATATATATATATATATATATATATATATATATATATATATATATATATATATATATATATATATATATATATATATATATATATATATATATATATATATATATATATATATATATATATATATATATATATAAATATAGCTTTTTATTGTACATTAAGACAATATCGTAGATCTGAAATTAAATTAAATAGGTAAAAATAAATAACAGTTTAAAGTTTATAAGGTTTTATTAGCTGTCTTTTGGTTAAATTAGGAAAAAATTAATTTACAAATGTATCTTGAATATAGCCGTGAAGAGCTTTGAACCCTTCCCAGGTTTCCAGAACAATTGGTGTAATTCTTGTAGGTGGAGGATCAAAACCAGAGTCACCTCCACCTGGCAGTTCAATGGTGTAAGACAAATTAATACCAGCTACTGCCCTGGCCCAATCTACGGATATGCCTGCTGCATAGTATAACACATTTGCGGTAGTGCCAACGGTATAATTTGTACCATCAACAGCATAAACAGCATCTTTAAAAAGTTGACCGAGAATATTTAATTCCTCAGAATTCTCTGGTTCGTCATTTATATGCCCCCATGGGTATAATAGCAGGGGTCCATAGCTGTGAATGGAAAGGAATAACTTTATGTTATCCTTGTTAGCTAAAGTATAATCTCTTATAACTTGAGTTTCTACCTCGCTAAATGGGTCATGCCCAGCGTACGTCTGATCACATTGCCAACTGCTGGCACCAATTTCATTCCAGGCAAAATCAAAGTTCCTGTTACCATCAACTCCGTCGCATATAGTACCAGGACTACGGGTTTTTCTCCATAAACGTTCCTGAAATGAAATTATGTGTGAACAGTTTTATTAATGGAATATTCCCAAGTTGGCAGGTTTAAAATACGATTTGGGGAAAAAGTAGTAGAAAATCTAGTTTCTGTTAAATCACTGAAACAGGCAGTACATAATTTCTTGTTTCCCAATTATGAATTAGTGAACTAAGTTCAATTTTTAGCGTTATGTAAGTTGTGGAGCATGGACAGTGATGTAGCAAGGGTTGATGGGGCCCCCGGTGCAAAATATTCGCTAAGGCCCCTCGAAAATGTATATTTTCTTGCGCACTATAAACAAATAAATAAAATCTAATTCTAATTTTGTCTGACACAAATGGGCACGTCGCGTTTACCAATAGCCCACCCAGTAAAAAATTGTACCACTTAATTATAACATACGACATGGGAAAAATTTTGTGTAATAAAAAAGGTAGAAAAAATATTGGTCTAATTAGTGATTTCTTTGCCCACCTTTAAAAATACTGACCCAGGTTGTGCCCACCCAAAATATTTACCTTAAAAAATAAATATAGTTTAAAAAAAACTAAAAAACACGCTTTTAAAGCACATCAAACTAAAATGTGAAAAATAATTATTAATATAAACTGAAAACAATAATGAACGAAAAATACTAGTATTATTGTGAAAAAAGCGTGGGTTGCTCGATATACGAAAAATATGGCACAAAGCGCCCCACGCTTTTTTCACAATAATATTAGTATTTTTCGTTCATTATTGTTTTCAGTTTATATTAATAATTATTTTTCACTTTTTTAGTTTGATGTGCTTTAAAAGCGTGTTTTTTAGTTTTTTAAACTATATTTATTTTTCACTTTTTTAGTTTGATGTGCTATGAAAGCGTGTTTTGTAGTTTTTTTAAACCATATTTATATTGCTTATTCATCCAACAGATATTTCTGAAAAAAAAAATATTTTTTTATTTCAGCCATGGGATTTGAACTCACGCCCGAGGAGTCCGTCGTTTCGCGTCGACTAAGACTTGCCCGCTCGGCCAACGATCGAACTCAGAATCACGGAATATACTTACAATATTAAGCCTCTTGCTCTCACGCAGACGATACGTAAGGAAAGGACTGGCGATCCTGATCAGGATAATGATATAAACTTATCAAATTATTGTATTGTTACCGGTTCTTCGTAAGTGTACAAAGTTTCAATTAAATCTGTCCGTTTAAAGTGGGTCAAAATCGAGTCCAAAGAGTCGGTTACAAACAAACAAGCAAACAAACAAACATACAAGTGAAGCTAATAAAAGCGTGTTAAAAATAAATAATAATCTTCTTATAAACAATAATATATTCACAAAATAGTAATAAATACTAGAAATAATAATAATAATCTTTGATACCTAACCAAGTCGAAATCCTCTCATTTTATAATAATAATTTTTTTTTTTTTGAACTTTGAGGGCCTATAACTATTTAAGGAAGTAATTGGCTTAAGTCGCCATTATTCTGTCCAGAATTTGCCATTAAATTTATGATATGCTCTTATGGTACACACTAGTGGTGGCTGGTGAATTTAGGTTGTACCATATCTCAGCATTGGAGCATGGAACCCAAGCAATATTTGAGGACACGACTGTCAGTACTGATTGAAGAAGTTTTGCAAAAAAAATTTGAAAAAAAAAATTTGAGAAAAAAAGTTACAAAAATGCGCAGTTTCCCCAGATTACTTCTAGGCCATTAGTAAAATATTTCCAAACTACTTTTTTCCGAAATCTGAGGGAAAATTTATCACCCCGTTTTTTTTTTTTGGTTTTAAAAAATTTAGAAATTTGTAAAGTTGACATTTTGAACTTTACACAAGAAAGAACTTAAATTTCAAAGTGTCATAACTTTACAAAAAAATCAAAATTTTCGAAAACCAAAAAAAAACGGGTTGATAAATTTTCCTTCTGATTACGAAAAAAAAAACATAGTTTGCAAAGATTTTACTAATGGTCCAGAAGTAATCTGAGGAGGCTGCTGTAGTACAAAAAAAAATCATCTTATAGACAATAATATATTTACAAAATAGTAATAAACACTAGAAATAAAACCTAAACTATTTTTAGAAACATAGTTTCTTCTGGGATATGAGAAACATACCACCATCTTGAAAATGGACGTTTGCAAAAATCTGACGAAATTAAATTGTAGAATTTTGATATACAATTTTTTAGAAAACTTCTGGGATATATTCTACGACTCATACATACCTCGCCAAAATCCCCCAAAATTGACCCTGAAGAAAATACAATTTTGAAAAATTATTACTTGCGCGGATTTGACAAAATTAAGTCAGAGGATTATGTTTTTTTGACATCCTTATTTTTATTCCGAACAATAACGGATATTCTGTTTACAGAATTTGAATATTTTTGTTTTGTTTAACAACGACTAAGGCTTTCGAAAAGACTATTTCTCTTCTCTACGCTGGCGTTTTGAACTGACTGGCAGTGGTGCTAGAATTGCTTGTTGAACGCACGCGTTATCTGGTGGATCATCTGGATCGTCATTGTTGTCGTCGATAACGAAATCCGGCCTCTTGGTGCATGATTCTCCAGCGCATTCACCGCACATTGTCGACAGTCCACCTCGCCTGCACTTACATTGTTTTTTATCTTCCAACCTACATGTTAATTAAACTACAAATTCCGGTATTATATCAACAGTTATATTTTGTAATTTCTACAGAAAAATATTTAGATTGCCAGACTTTTATTTTATACGTATGTGTATAGTGGTTTAACTTTACGAGAATATGTTCATCTGTAATCTATATATGTATATATATTTATTAGAAATTAGAAAATAAAATGAATAGTCATTTCTCAAAATAAAAATTGGTAAAACAAGTCTAAAAGTATAATCTTTTATTAAAGAAATATAATTAACAATAAAAAGTCATACATAGGTTTATTGTTTGTTGTTTAGCAAAACTTAAGAATAACTAATTAGCAAATTTTTCTTGAATGTAACCGTGTAGGGCTTTGATCCCTTCCCAGGTTTCTTTAACAACTGGATCTATTCTTTCTGCCGGAAGATCCCAACCATAGTCGCCTCCACCTGGTAATTCAATAGTGTAACCCAGATCAATATCAGCTATTCCTTTGGCCCAATCTACGCTTGTACCTGCCGCAAAGTATAACAAGTTAGCAGTACTTCCAACGGTATAATTTGTACCATCAACGGCATAAACAGCATCTTTAAAACGATTTCCAAGTACATTCAATTCCTCGGAATTGTCTGGTTCGTCAGTGGTGTGTCCCCATGGATATAAAAGCCATTGTCCCTGACTGTGAATAGCAAGGTATAATTTTATGTTGTCCTTATTTGCCAAAGTGTAATCTCTTATAACTTGAGTCTCTGGTTCGCTGAATGCTGCATATCCAGCGTAATTTTGAGCGCATTGCCAACTACTAGCACCTATTACTCTCCAGTTGTAATCGAAGTTTCTATTTGGGTCAACACCATCACATACTGTGCCAGGAGTACGTGTTTTTCTCCATAAGCGATCCTGAAAGTAAAGCTACATCTTGAACAATTTGAACAATAAATAAAATGTGGGTAGCTATATGTATGATTTCTTGACTACAGTTAAAAGGACCATTCGCCTAACTTCTTACAATAATATGAAATGGAAGATTATAAATATTTCTACAAAAATTGTCTGTTTCAATTATTTTGTAGAGGAATAGATGAATTCGGCCATTCTCTGAAATATTTACCCACAACGTGTTGTAGATGCGACATGAGTGGAAGTAGAAACTTTTGAAACGAAATAAAAAAAAAAACTACAGTTAGGCATGGTGTGTACATCTGTTTGACCAAAAGTTATTATGGCTGTATTGTGGCCAGTGACCAAAATAATACACGCATAACGCGTCGACAGCATATGACCACATCTACAACTCGTAGTGGTAAAAAATAAAAATGTCATCGCTTTGAAATTAATAAATTAGTCTTACTGATATCAGGACAATTGCTATACTCGTAGTAATGTTAATTTGACTGTATTTATGAAAAAATATCTGATGAGGCCAGCACATAACTTTCTTATACCAGTGTGTATCATTCTGATCTAAATAAATCATTCTAATTTAATTCTTGACATACCTCAATTAAATTTTAAACATGGTTCATTAAAATGTTTAAATAATTAATTATCAGTGTCCTTCGATACCGTCAATAGTTTCTTATTGACATATTTACATTTTCGTAACTAAATTAGACATTTGAAATGTCAAACTGCCAAATTTATCCTATGGGGTCCAATGTGTAAAAAATTTCTATTTATATCAGTACATCAGTTTTATTTAAGTATTTGGAAAATATATTTTATTGGCTTGATACCTGATTTATAATCTTTCATCAATAATATATTTTTTTGTAGTCAAATTATTACGATGTTAAATTGTTGTATAAGATCTAATTCCTTGAATTGGTCCAGAAGGTCTTACAGATTCTTCTTGCTGTATGAAAAATAAATAAATAGGCAAGAAAATTAAAATATAAATAAAATTTATTAATAAAATATGTTAAGCAAAAAACTACAAAAAAAAATCTTACAATATAATAAATAAAAAATGATGTCCAGAGTTCAAAAGTACTAAAATTATCCAAGTATTAACAAATTTACAGATGCAATAGAAACTAACGAAAAAATTAACTAAGCAAAAAGTTGCAGAAAATTAAGGATGAGAACTAATTAGAGGAATATACAGGGTGTGATTAATTTTAATCGGGAAACTTAGAGAATCGATACAATACGTTAAAGTAATATATATTTGTTATATATATATATATATATATATATATATATATATATATATATATATATATATATATATATATATATATATATATATATATATATATATATATATATATATATATGTATATATTTATATATATTATTATTTATATTTTCAAGATAAAGGGCGTTGTAGTTTTAATTTAATTTTAATTTTTTCCATATTTCTTCGGAAACAATTAGATATTGTTATGAAATTTCGATGGAAAACGTTGCGTATATCAGTTAGGTTAGGTTTTTTGTGAGTGGGTCCATTGCGGCCATCAGTAGGCCGATTGTCGCACATTAGTACATTTCCGACCAGATGCGTGACGGTGGGAGGATGTCGAGGATATTATTCCAAAAAAAGTGACGTCACTGACCTAAGTTATTTTTTTTTTACTTCTTTTTCCACATATATTATGATTAATGCACAAAAAGTTTTCTTATAGTTTAGTTAAATTAATTTCAAAATCACTCATCCAATACTAACTGTTTTTATTAATTTCTTAACAGAAAAAAAGGGCATTTACGAAACTCGTTGGCTATTTAAGTCCAACGTCATTACCATCAATTCGACAACGTTAAAATTACTAGATCTTTGAAATTTGGATATTTAAAGCGAGTGGTAGTACGTTCACCAATTTAAGTTGGGAGATAATTTTTGTACTGATTTTTTAACATGTATTAACTCCACTCTAACTTCCTTTCTGTCATAATAGTTAAAGAAAGAAGATGGTTAAGAAAAATTTAGTACTGATATAACAACAACGAATTCTAGTTGTCCTTAGTTTTCTATTTAAGGCTAACGTTAATTGTGTTGGCCTTAAAATAACACGACTGACTCCATTATTACCAATTCATCAATGTTAAAATTACTAGACCTTTGGAATGTGGATATTTCAAGTAAGTGGTGAGTGGAGACTAATACTAGTACAAGAGTACTGATTTTTAGGATGTAATAAAATACAAAAAAGTTTGGGTCGCGTGCAGGCCAATTTTGCTCATCATCGAATTTGTCATTGTCTTTAGCCTTTAGAACATGTGTACCAAATTTGAAAGTTTTATCTCAAAAACTGTCGCTGCTAACGTGATACTACAGTCATGCAGACAGATTTTTTCATAAAAATTTCATAAAAAATTTTAATTGCTTTTTTCCCGAATTTGTACATTTTTTCTTCTTTCATTCATTATGTCTCTTCTGGTGGTACCACATTCACCAAATTTACTGTGTCACCTAAAATATTATTGAATACCTTAATTGCCAAATTTTGGAATTCTTCCATTAGTATTTTTTGAGTTATCGTGCATACACCCCCTCCCACACACACGAACCGACAGACAGCAAATGCTTTATCCGCAATAACACATATGGAAAGTATTTCTGTGATTTTGGTAATTGGGTTGGAGTTAGGATATTAAATTTTTTCTTTTTAAATAATAATTATTAAAATATGTGCAGTACAGTCTCTTATTGCCTATCATTTATTTGCGGTTTTTTACAGGGTTTATTCGTAAATTTAGACCTAAATTTTGTCGTTGATTTTCTTTTATATTTGATATATAGACAGTTGGTAAATGTCGCATTAAAAAATTATGCAAGTAGCAACAGGCTAGTGTTATTGTGATTGTGATATTTAATTTTTTCTTTTTAAATAAATCCCAAAACTTTGTATAAAATAGGACTCCCCCATCTGACACTCTTCCATTGGCTCCTACATCCACCATTATGAACTCTTTATTTGCATTATCCTATTCCATTAAAATATATTGTAATATCATGCCCTGTAATTATAGCACAGTGATGTCGAGTTTTTCATTTTCGTATTTCGATATGCTTGCCATCAAGTGTCCCCAAACATGTTAGAAAATTACATTTTTCTTTAAATTGATTAGCAATAGTTTTCCATTCCTGACCGCTCGATGGTGTCTGAAAATAAAAGGTTTATTTTTATTTTAGGCAGAAAATACGGTACAGTCCACACAGTGAACTTCAACCATCCAAGGACATTCATCAATTCCATCTCATCAATCCACACGTGAAAGAGATGTAAAACAGATGATGCAGCAAAAAAAAAACAAATAGAATTGTTGTCTCTCGCTTGTAATTATTTATCAAAATCTAGCAGTAATAATTTAGACATTACCAAGGTCTAGGCTGCAAAACTAGATTTGCTAGCCCCAGAGCAGAAACTAATTGCTGAAAAGACTATAAATAACATTATATTTGAAGGCCAACTGGGAAAGTTAAGCAGATATTCTGTTCGAATTAATGGAAGTATTAATACATCCCCGGCGATGTATCATTTTGAACCATCTCCTTCGACAATTACTAGCCTGGATGCTCCAGTTCACCTTAACATAACCCCTCCTCAATCAATCACCAATGCAAAAGCAACATGTAGCAACAATAGCAGCCAATCAAATATTTCATCATTTTTAACTAACTTTAGTGAACATTCTGTATATATTAGCTTGTTCATTTGTTCTTTATCATTAAAGTTTATGTTACTTATTATTGGAATCTACTTCTTTTTGCATTAAATAAATATTTGCTTATTTCTAGTACAATTTATTATCACTTACCTTTATGTAATTCCTAAGAACATGTATTAGCACTTTACACGTTTCCAGTGCAGTTTCACTGATACTTGGTGGCGAAATCAGAGCAGAAATATTCTGGTCTTCAAAACTTCTTCCTGTTGCTAAATATTTAAAGGTAACTGTCAATCTTTCTAAAGGAGAAATTGCAAGTCTCAGCACAGTATCGTTCTTTCTTATTAATGGAGTAACTATTTCTAATAATTGATTAAAGAACTGTTCAGGCATACGAAAATAATTTTGATAATCATCAGCATTTTAATTTTTATTTCGTTTAAAAAATATATGTGACTTAACTGCTCTTATTTTTTTTACCAATCTTTTACCCAAAACGTCTTCTTCTTTTCTTCCTTTGTGCTACAAAAGCTAGCACTATCGCCAAACAAGCTTTTTCCATAATAAAACAAAACTCGATTTTGTACAAGAAGTTCTTTCAGCGAATTAACTGTTTGCCTTCTTGTAGAATACTGACCAAAGTGATGGTTTAAGGAGACACAAAGTATTGAAGTATTGATTCAATACTTCTATCAGTAGATACTTACAGTATTATTGATCATCTAATGGCTGCTTAAGACACCGATTAATAAAATATAACTTTTCGTATTCCGCATTTGTTTAAATATCATTGCACCGTTTATTCACTTGCATACCGAGGACTTCTTTTAGAGTTTTTGATTAATTTTGTACATTATGGATGTTATTTAAAGACGTTTCTAATGATCATGAAGAAATTTCTAAACGTCGAAAACCTCATTTCCAGTTAGATATAGAGATAATAAATTATACACAATGTTAATTCTAAAAGCCCATAACTTTTTATATACATTCTACTCTTATCACTATCCTCCTTTTTCTTTTTTTTGAAAACTGTGTAAAAAAATTGTATTTATATCTACCAGAATAGTTAAATTAATTTATTAGACTTATTTAAAAACTTTTACAAAATTGCATTATTACATTAATTTCATACTTATATATATAAACACATTCCTACTATTACATTCTTATTGTGTGAATATGCGAAATAAACCATAATTCTAGATATCTTCCAAATGGGGATCCCTTCAAATTCTCCAAAATTTCTACAGAAAATTTTGAAAAAATAGTGTATAAATTTAATTCTAATGCAACTGGATCTGATCAATTTAATCTTAAAATGATTTTGTATTTACTTCCATATCTGAGCAACCACATAACTTTTATTATAAACAAATGCCTCATTGATGGAACATTTCCTACAGCATGGAAAGAGGCTAATGTTATATCTGTTGCTAAAAACAATAATCCTACTCTGTCTATTCACTTTCGACCCATTAGCTTGCTTCCTGTTTTATCTAAAGTGTTAGAAAAAATAGATTATGAACAGTTAAATGATTATTTAAATAATAATTCTATACTTCCCGTATCACAATCAGGATTTCGAACTCGTCACAGCACATCTACTGCTTTATTACAAGTCACTGATGACTTGTTCAGAGCTTGTGATGAAAATAAAAATTGTTGTTTGATTTTATTGGACTACAGCAAAGCATTCGACACTTTGGACCATGAGACCCTGTGAACTAAATTAAAATATTTTGGGCTTGATACACTGGCGGTTTCTTTTTTTTCACGATTATCTCATTGACCGGCGCCAACAAGTTATCTTACGCAATACAGTATCTAAAAGTGTTGTAATTACTACAGGTGTGCCGCAGGGTAGCGTGCGAGGGCCGCTGCTTTTTAGTGTCTATACTGCAGACATTAATAAGTGCTTTCAATACTGCTTCTGTCATCAATATGCAGATGATACACAATTGTATTAGTCTTTTCTCTTAAATGACATGGATACAGCGATACTGAACATTAACTCTGACTTAAACAACAGATCAAAATTTTCTACTGATCATGGATTGATACTAAATGAGGCAAAAACAGAATTACTAGTCTTTGGAAAGCACAATATACAAATTAGTATGATCCCAACTTTAAAATTGTTTTAAACTCGCATATCTTAGAGCCGGTAAAAAATTGTAAAAATCTTGGAATTTGGCTTGATACAGAGTTAAGATTTTCTAAACAAGTTAACGTTCTACTACAAAAATCTTTTTGTAAACTTAAATTACTATACATGCACAAAGGTATTCTAAGTATAGATGTTAAACTTAGTCTTACTGACTCCTTGATCTTAGCGTATATGTATATTTCCTATTGTGACACGGTTTATTGGCCAGCTATCTTAAACCGTGATAAAGAACGTCTACAAAGAGTCCAGAATGCTTGTATAAGATTTTGCTATAATTTGCGTAAGTTCGATCATATTACTGAACATTTTAATAAATCCAAGTGGTTGAATCTTTCAGAACGTGCTGATTGTCACATGGCCTGTCAAATTTATAAGATGATTAAATTTCAGTCTCCCAGGTATTTATTTGATAAACTGAAGAAAGGTACTGATATTCATCAATGTCACACACGTCACTGTAATCTATTCACTGTTCCTAAGCATAGCTCTGCCCAGTTTCAACGTTCATTTAGCTATAATGCCGTTAAACTATTTAATTCTCTTTCTCCCGAATTAAAGTCTAGTAATAATATTGACACATTCAGAAAACAGATCAAAAATTTCTTAAACAAACCTAACACTTAAATACATAATATTTTACAGCCTGTTGCTTGTAAACATCTATTGTCCAATTCATATCTTTTTTATTATTTACACCTTTCTGTTCTATGTAATTTATATGGGGTGGTTATATGGAAGAGCATATTATATGAATATCGCCACCCCGCTATTCACTTTTACTTATGTAATTATTTTTGTAATAGAAAAAATAAAGACACGTTATTATTATTATTATTATTAATTCACGAAACGGTCTTTGTTAATCCGACATCGTTATATTTAATAGATACATGCGACGCGTTACACAGCCAGATCGCCCGTGATGAATACGCATCGGACAAATTCCGTGCGCGCAGGACCGGCACATGGGGTAAGAAACAATAACAATCATTTGTACGGGGCAATTAAAATACATGCCTCGAATGTCTTAACGTTTCATAAAATCTTCTGCATTATATTTAAGGCATTAGTATAGATTGTAAGGCATGGGCCAGACGATCAACGTATCCCAATATAATTCATGTAACTTGCATGAATTATATTGGGATAAGTAGATCGTAAAAGTCTGGTAGCCTTCCACATGTTTTGCGGGCTAGATGTAACAAGAGGTGTAATCGACAGCAAATTATCGAATTTTGGAATGGCACTTAGGGATTCAGACCTTGTTAAACCAAGATATATCATAAATGAGTTGATCGATGTAATACAGGGTGTTTTATAAATTTATTTATAAAAATGGCCACTAATTAACTACCTTTATTTTTCAAGATATGAAAAAATTCCATTAAAATAGTTGTTTAGAGTATTGTGCCTCTTTATTAAATTTCGGAAACATAAATTTACTTTTTTGAAACTGCTCCTTTTTTTCAGTAAATTAGTATTTTATTTTGAATTTATAAAAATCGTTTTTTGCAAGTTGAGTGTGCTCTGAAATCGCAAATATTTTCTCTAAAATAAATTGGTGTTATGAACTTTTGTTAACTTAATAACCTAATAATTTAACACGTTATCTTATTTTCAACAAAAAACTACCATCGAGAAAGGGGCAGTTCCAACAAAGTAAATTTATGTTCCTAAAATTTTGTAAAAAAATTGCATACTGAGCAACGTTTTTTTTTAGTGGTATTTTTTCATATTTTGAAAAATAAAGGTAGTTTATATAATGACGATTTTCATAAATTGACTTATAGCACTGATTCCACTCATTTTTGATATATTACACTTTAACACCAAACAGGACTGAAGTCCAAATGCCATTATAAAAATCGAAAATTATTTGTCCATTACACCTGCTGTTACATCCATCCTGGAGCACAGAGTATATGCTAGTGCTGGCAAAACCGGTTAATCGGTTTTCTCGATAACCGATTTCGGATAAAACTGGATATCCAAATATAAATCAGAACCGATTAATCGGTTATCCGAAAACCATTTAATCGGTTATCCGAAAACCGTTTAATCAGTCATCCGAAAACCGGTTAATCGGATACTTAAAAAACCGATTAATAAGAAAATATATTAGATTGAGTTGATATTAGATTCCAGAAGACAAATAAATTTAATATTTTCATTTCAATAGATCAGTAGATACTAGTATAAAAAAAACTCCATACAAAAAATTTTATAAAACTATTATATATTAGTTATTTTCGCGGGGTCGGTAACATCCAAAATTAATACAAAGAGGGCTGAAAGTATTGGTGAATACAACACCAACACACATGTATATTTAACTAGCGATCATAAGTGTAAAAGTATATTGTCCATAGTTATTTATTTGTGGCATCCTATAATGTTCCTTCCCACCTTTGGGAAATTATTTAAAAAAAAATTATGAAGTAAACATCTGCACCAAAAAGATTATTCTATGAAAACATATAAACAGAAAACTGTCGTGTTTGAAACTGCTAAAAAGGAAATAACAGAAATTTCTCTCTAATTTCGAGAATGGATTCAGAATATTCCGCTACCTCCCAATCTCTAATACTATATAAATATTGCATAATAAGATACGAGACGTTGAAGTTGAAAATAAGAACTGCAAAGCAGATAATGCCAAAGAATTGTTTTCTCCTGCTCTTATTTAGAGCACGCGCACGGCGCACGCCATGCATGAGTCATGTCATAACTAAAGTCTAGCTAGACTTTTTCGTGTTGTGGTTGTGTACTGTCTGGTCGGGGAAAGAAGACCCGCGGAAAGAATGTGATTTCTGCATTCCATTCACAATTAAACGTAAATGAAATAAATGAATTAATGCATGGCAATTTTTTGCGATCGTGTGCATCCGCACCTACTCATTAGTATACGGTTTCGCAAAAAGCTGGCGAATTATTATCGGCAATACTTTTATTCGAATATCGACTTTCCAATTACTGAAATCATTCGATTATGCCCATCATTAGTTATGAATAAAAAAGTCTAAGAAAGAGCGATTTAAAGGTTTGTGTTGGCCCCCTGAGAGTCTGACAAATGTTTTGTTGACCGGAGTTAGCATTGCATACATCTTATTAGAGTCTACAAATACAATATTTTCTCACTCATGTTGTTTTTAATAAAATATATAGGTCAGAAATTTATGTCGTCGGCTTAAGTTGTAAATACCAATTTCTATTTTATTTCGCCAAATTTATGATCTCTGTACTTATTTCAGACATATAATTTAGGAGACGTGACCTTTAGGAAATAATCATTTTTATCATGAATTAGAAATCTATAATCTATAATTTAGATACAGGCAATGTTATATATTATTTTTTGACAATATAAACTACATCTCATAAATTTATTCTTTAAATCACATCATAAATGGAAATGGAATTATGAAAACTTATTGCATCAAATTATCAGAAAAGAGATTTAATGATAACAACATATCTGAATTGCTACATTTTTATTTACTCTAAAAGGAAAATTTTGTAGATGTATTCATTCTTTAAAAATCAGAATATCATTATCATGTTCTTTAACATTTTTTGTTATCAATAGTCGATATCTGAATAGGAGCGGTCAAGCATGATACCATAGTATTACATAGTATTACTATTAAACTGTAATGTAAACAAATACTGCATGGACCATACGGCGCTTTTCATTGTGATCATTTATGTAGGTTTATTCTAAAATGTTCGACAAGTATAAGCAAATGTCGCATTATGTCGATATTGCATACCGATGCATTTTAAAGAATTCGTCCACTTGTCAAGTACGCGTCAAAGCAATACATATGGTACAACGTTTGGACCATACAACGAATGCATTTTAACTGCGGTGTGACGGTTCGCTCAGAGGGCGGTAAATAAACACACATCAAAGCAGACGAATCTTCCCATGCACGTCAAAGGGAGGCAATGCTACCAACTTAATGCCTTCTACACTGGATCTGGTGTATTTAAGATGGACTTGATAGGTAAAAATTAGCTTTTGATATATGGTGAAAAATGTGGTGTATTCACCATGAAAATTGAAACAAATCTGATGTATTCAACCTTAGAAGATGAAGTGACAGTTCAGTGTTCCTTGAAAAGTTTTCACAACAAAATTGTTTGTAAATAATTAAAAAATAAAATTATCATTCGGTGGACGCACAAACATTATTAGAGATCGGGAGGTAGCGATCTGTTCCAAGGACGACTTTTACATAGGTATAATATTATATTGTAAACACCTGAAACATTTTCAAATAATATGAAATAATGAAATGTTCTTATGTACATGATGATTTTCTGAGAATTACCACCCCCTAACTTTGTTATTTTTATTATTACGAAAAAATGTTATATATAAAAGGTATAGGACTTTTTATATAGATTTTGAAATCATATCAGAAAAACAATGGAAACTCGCACAAAATGGCTTCAGTTATTAATTTTATTTTTTTAAATTAATTGTATATTTTTACTTATTTGAATAGAACGCTTTCTCCCGAACACAGTGATATAAGGGTTGATGGGTGTGTCTCTAATACTAAGGAAAATATGAGGGGAAACTCTGTATGAGTCCCACCCCTGCTAACTTTGTTGTTTCTGACTATATATGGAAAATGGAAAATCTATTTTATTAAAAATAGCTTCAATTGCCTTGGTACTACGATTTTCAAAATATTCTTAAAAAATCTTGTAACTTTTTTATAAACTAGCTTTAATTCTGCTCCACTACTCCATAACAACAATAATTCATTCTCTTTTAACAGAAGTCTATTTTCTCTGTTATTATATGTTTAATATTTAATTTGATAACAAAATATTTGGTACTTATCTTAGGAGGTGCAATATAAATAATGGTATTGGTTACCAGACACATACCGGGAGGCAAATGACGTACAGTAATTGTTATCCTATCTACAATAAACAGAGTGCAGATATGGAAGGGGTATGATGAGGCGTGCTCTCGTTACTTCACAAACACAGCAATTTAATAGTCTCCTTCTTTGCCACACATGACTGGTATTTTTATCCTTTACGCACACACCTAAAGCAGGCTTTTTAATTAAATATTTTCCAATACTGTATACACCTGTTAGTCTAAAAGATTTCGCAACAATTCTGCATTATCATTATCAATCAAATGACAGTTGATTTAATGGTAATAGCAATGTTGGGGGAGACTGATGCCTGGTAAGTAGGCTGCACACGAGCCCGGTTTATACATCCGCAGCTATCGTCTCACCCATATACTTATCTTGCTCACATCGTCGATTCTTTCTGATCTTCTAATTAAAGTCAGGATATAAATCAGTGCGAGGGAACTCATTTCTTTCCTTAGAGGCGCCTCAGTACCGAAGATTCCATGCCTCAGTTGCCCGAATGATTCACACTGCTCCAGGAAGTGGTAAAACGTTTGGATTGTCAGAATTCCCATTATTAATTTAAAATCAAAGATAATTTACTGAAGATGATAAATTTTACGCTTAACAGTGTTTTATCTTTTCACGGTAGAGATACTAGTTTAAATTTATTCCATTCGAATTTCTCTTTTTCTCAAATTGATGGCCCTTAAGTAGACCTTGTATTTGAAGACCGACAAACATACCTTCATTTATTTTCTCTTCAGCGAGTATACATTTTTTTTTGTCGATATTGGAAACCTGGCCCGTTTCTGTCCATTGCTTTTACAAACTATTTCATTAACTCCAATTTGATGTGAAGGGAATCAGCTGAAGGTTCAGGTTCAGGTTCAAGTTCAAGTTCAGGAGAATCATTTTGAATACCAGCTAATTGTTCTTGAGATTTTACAGTATATTCAGACAGTGGATTAGGAATAGGAAGGTGTTATGTATGTACTGAGCGGCCTTTGTAATGTAACCAGACGCGGAGATTAGACGCCAACTTATTACAACAAATATGCGGCGCTCATATTTTGTCTTGCATTCCAATTTTGCAGTTGAACCTGTAAGCTGTTTTTAGCAATGGAGTTAAGGTTCGTTTTTGGGACGCAAGCCAATTCTTCACAAATATACCAAAAATTTTCTGCACTATTAACATATTCACGCGTCATGGTTACTGTAGACTCACGATAGATGATCGACTGGCGCAGGGTGAATTCAAGTATCATGTTAAAATGATAACTCACAATGAATGAATTATGCACACTTTCACAGCGTTGCACATAAATAATAATAAGTACATACTTCTCAAAATGAAAATAAAAGAGTACTGAACATTATACCCCCAGATATTTTAAAAACTAGAGCAAATTAATTTTGTAGGATTAACTGGTATAAACACGGTAACACAAACTAAAATTATTTGCTTTTGTTACCGAAACATGTTTACTGTTGACCATTGTAATTATTGATTTTCGAGTGAGAGTTTAAAAATACCAAATGAAATTTTCGATTTTCTTTTAAATTAAATATTATATCATATTGGAAAAAATATATATCTACTCACATTTGTGTGGGTATATTCATATCCGTCAGGATTAGTTACTGGAATAATAATCCAATCAACATCTCGATACAGGACTACGTTATCAGGATTTTCAACCAGTTGGTTAATAACATATAGTGCCACTGGTGGGGCGATCCATTCTCTGGCATGAATAGCAGCCTCAGCAAAGTATTATTGGTTTGTTGGTTCCTCCACTTGAAATTCTAATTGAAGTAATATTTCGGCCCTCGAATGATCGTCCGATTATCTGTGTTCTTACAATTGTAGGATAAACTGTAGCAAGTTGCTCCAAGTATGCTGTTATCTATGAATGTTTGTGAGAAAAAAATTATGTCATGCAAGAACGTTGTAATTAATCATGATTCTAAGAAGTTGTGATTTAATTATTTTCACGTGCTATTAAATAGTGTTAGTAAAATTTGTAATAGTAATAATTCTGAACGAATAAAGATATTTTAGACAAATTTTACACACTTTTGCATCTAAAATGCAGGACTCATATCTCAACTGATATAATAAAAAACAAAAAAAATTAAAGGAAACATCTTAATATTTTTCATATTATGAAAAAACAGTTTAAAAGAAAAATCAAAGTTGTCATAAGATGGTAATTGTCTTTTATAAGCTCATGCCAAATTTTGTTACTTCCGATAGCAGTTTAAATATGGTCCTTCAAAATTTTTGGTCGAAGTACGGCTATAGCATAATATACAGTATATTCACTATATAAAGAAAAAAAGGGTGGCCATGATTTTTCGTGACGTTTCACTCTATATAATAGTTGACAATTGCTTGAAAGTATCAGATATTGTAAGATAGCTGTAGGGGAATTTAAGCCTTCATGTCATCCCCTGGTGGCTAAAAATTGCACTTTGACGAAACAAGTAAGTTCTATATTTACATTCATTCAATCACATTTGTATAGTTTGTCTGGGTTTTACCGCCGTTTCTATTATTTTATCAACGTTTATTCCACAATATTCTAAAGAAAACAGTGCATAGTGCAAATTATTGTTGTCGATACAATTGTCACTCAAGGAAAAATGTGGATAGAACAATCCACTTTCACTATTTTCCCAAGAGAGACGCGGGGGTTTGCTTATATCATCAGTAACTGTGGTATCGTGGAGAAATAAAAGAAAAATGTATGGGAAAAGTATTAATTTCAGCAATGCATGCAAAGGTACACAAAGTTATAATAATGACATTTTAGACTTATTGAATTTACTTCCACCAACTTTCGATTAAGTAATAATACATATTTTTCTACCTAAGAGAACCCACAAAAGCAAATAAAACGAATGTAAACAAATCCAGGAATCAATTGATATTTACTCTTCTGATCGCAGCGCCATATGCGCCGTGGTGATTTTAGTTCCCAATATTGATAGTCATAATATGTAATCGAGACAGCATTGCATTTTTCATTAAATTTCTATTTGTTCAAAATTTAACCGATCTTCTAAACTAGAAACCAGACTATACTTTTCCGAAGGTTTTCGAAGCGCTGAATCTGAATTCGACCTTAGAATTGTTCCATCTCGTAAGGTTTTCGAAAGGTTCTAACCTAGAAGTGGGAAATAACCCGGTTTTTCGCTATATTTGAGGTTATGTTACATCACGAGGTAATTTTTCTCCACAAAACTCGTTACGGCATATAAAAGTACTATTCTTCCCCTTCAAAAATATTTAAATACTGCAGACGCTACAACTCAATTGCATATTAATTTATGTTCAATAAATGTAGAACGTTATTAGTCTTATTACTCAACCTGTGAATGTTTGACAAACTCAATGGGAATAAGTAAAGCGAGATCATAATGAAATTGTTACGCCACTGGACTGTGTAGACTGGTTAGATGAGACTGGAATTGTACGGTAACGGCCGGGAATATTCTGGACTCCTCTAGATCGTGTGAATGGATGTATAAATAAGACACACGGTGTGCCGAGTCTTAATCTTAAGTCGAACGTGAACGAGTAAAGAAGAAATAAGAAAGATACTTATAAGTGTTCAGTTATGATTATAGTTAAGACATTAACTAATCTATTGTTATTAATTGTTAATTAGTAAATAAAGTAGTGAGTAAGTGTTACCTGGACTTTCAATCAACGAATCTACGGGTAGAGGTATTTGTGTGGATAGCAAACACGTAACAATTTGGTGTCGGAAGTGGATTGGAAGAAAAATTTCTGGAATATTCGAAAAGGTTCTACAGTGTTCTTTTCAGAAATTAGTGGTAACACGAATAATTAAACTACTGGGCAGTGTTTGGAGGACTATTTCTGGACTGAATAGTGACTTTAAAGTGGATTTTCGAGAAGTTCTAGAACATTCGATTTAGAAATAGCTGCAAATACGCGAGTGCCGCTAGTTATAACGTGTCGTGAACTGAGAAAAAGGACTATTAGTGCAATTTCGGGGAAAATTCTAGACCATTCTATTTGGAAACTACAGGAGATACGTGAATTGTGTCGACGGGAATGTGCTGTAGACTTGAAAACAAGACTATAAGTGATTTTTAGTGACCATTCTAGAACATTCGATTTGGAAACCACAGAAGATACGTAAACTGTGTTAACGGGAACGTGTTGTAGACTCAAAACAAGACTTATTAGTGATATTTCGTGAAAATTCTCGAACATTCCATTGGACAATTAGTGGAGATAAGTGAATTTTGTCAACACAAAAGAGGTATAGACTCTAAATAAGACTTTCTAGTGCTGTTTCGAGATTTTTCTGGAACATTCCATTATTAAAATAGACGTGATATCAACATTTTACGAATTTTATAGTGTAATAAACTTTATTTTGAACTAATTTACGTGTCGGGAGTTAATGCCAACAACAAGAAGCATGGCGGAGAAACAAACACAGGACTTGCTAGCAGCGTTGTTGGAACGAATGAACGATCAAGAAAGGAAACGACAGGAAGAGAAAGACGAACAAAGGAAGGTTATGGAAGATCAAGAAAGAAGACGACAGGAAGAAAAAGAAGCACAAGAGAGAAGACGACAGGAAGAAAAAGAAGAACAAGAGAGAATACGACAAGAAGAGAAAGACGAACAGAGAAAAATTATGGAAGGTCAAGAGAGAAAACGCCAGGGAAGAAAAAGAAGACTTAAGAAAAATGATGGAGGGCTTGGAAATAAGACGATTGGAGGAAAACCAAGATATAAAAAGCAGCCTGGAGGAACAGCAGGCAGCCATTTTCTCCCTCACTGAAAAATTTAAAGGAGATGTTATCGAAAAAGTCTCTGAAGTCGCAGGGAAAGTCTGTGAAGTCGAAGGATAAGTTAATGAAGTTAAAGGAGAGGTCAGTGAAATTAAAGGAGAGGTCAGTGAAGTTAAAGAAAAAGTCAGCCAAGTTGAAGGGGAAATAACCGAAGTCAGAGGAGAAGTAGCCAGACTCAAGCAACAATTAAGAGAGAAGGGTGGCCAGTTAGTACTGTTGTCTGGTACTAGGTTACAACCACCTTCCTTCGACGGTCAAAGTTCATGGTCAACATATAAGAGACAATTTGAGGCAGCTGCACGGTCAAATAACTGGAACGATGAGGAAAAAGCAACAGCATTGGTATTAGCACTAAGGGGCAAAGCATTAGACCTGCTCCAAACAATTTCTGCCGCACAGCAACAAAACTTTAGCATGTTGGAGGCAGCGGTAGAACTAAGATATGGCGACCAACATCTCGCCCAAGTATATCAGGCTCAGCTCAAATCACGCAGACAACGAGGTGGAGAAAGCCTCCAGGAGTTTGAAGCTGCGGTAGAAAGATTAACCCATCTAGCCTATCCTGATGCACCAATGGAATTTCAACAACAGTTAGCAGTTGGTACATTTATTGATGGAGCAAGGCACCAGAAAGTTAGGCGAATTCTTAAGTTGGCCAGGCATAAGCTTAGTAGTGAGGCTTTAGTACATGCACTGTACATACTTGTACAGAGAGTACAAGCTGTGAGTGTGGAGGAAGACAAGCCAGACAACACAACACAAAACCTGATATCTGATCTATACAAGATGATGACCCAACTACTGACAAAATCGAACTCCCAGCAGACAGAAAACCAACAACAAAAGTAGTGGGAGGCCGAATGGAGGCATCCGTTGTTATATGTGTGACAAATTGGGCCATATTAAGAGAAACTGTCATGAGCTCAATATTCAAGATCCGGGACAAACCCAACAGCAAAGTAGTGGGAGACAGAGTGGAGGACGCATGCGCTGTTATAAGTGTGGCAGAGTGGGCCATATTCAGAGTAACTGTCGTCAGCGCATCCCTGAGAGGGTCGCAGTAATGGAGAAGCCGCAGGAAAACTGGCGAGCTGGTACTTCGCGGAATATAGCAGATGGCCTTTCCAAAAGACCGTGTCAGAGAGACTGCAAGCCTTGCCATCATAAGGAAGAACAACAAAATGTACAAATAATGAAGACCGTTAAGATTGATGTTCCGGATTATTGGACCAAAGAGTCATTAAGGGAAGCGCAGTTAAACGATAACGAGACTGGTCCTATTCTAAAATGGAAAGAAAGAGGGACCCGACCCGATTGGAAGGACATTTCAAATAAATCAGTGGGGCTGAAGGCTTTATGGGCACAATGGGACTCCTTATCGTAGAGGATGGGCTGCTGAAGAGAGCGTGGGAAAGTCTAGATGGGAGGAAAGTTACTTGGAAATTGTTAATCCCCAGGTGTCACGTAGCAGATGTACTTCAGCAAGTGGATAATGGAACGTCTGGCGGACATTTTGGCATCAACAAAACCCTGACAAAAGTAAGACAACATTTCTATTGTGTAAAAAGTCGTCAAGATGTGGAGGCTTGGTGCCGCCAATGTGAAGTTTCCGCGGCAAGAATAGGGCTACAAATGAGAAATAAGCAATATAACGCCAGGGCTCCATTTGAGCGAATTACCATAGCAAGTGACCGTATGAAGGCTCGTTATGATCTTAAGGCTAATTCAGGAGGGTACCAGGTGGGAGAGTTGGTTTGGCTATATAACCCACAACGAAAGAAAGGCAGGTCCCCGAAACTTCACCACCCTTGGGAAGGACCTTACACTGTTATCACCAGATTAAACGACGTTGTATATAGAATTCAACAAAATCCAAAATCTAAGATGAAGGTGGTGCATATAGAGAGACTAGCCAAGTATGCAGGGAATAATGAATTGCCTGATCGGGACGTTCAGGCTTAAGGAGGGGGCAGTGTTACGCCACTGGACTGTGCAGACTGGTTAGATGAGACTGGAATTGTACGCTAACGGCCGGGAATATTCTGGACTCCTCTAGATCGTGTGAATGGATGTATAAATAAGACACACGGTGTGCCGAGTCTTAATCTTAAGTCGAACGTGAACGAGTAAAGAAGAAATAAGAAAGAGACTTATAAGTGTTCAGTTGTGATTATAGTTAAGACATTAATTAATCTATTGTTATTAATTGTTAATTAGTAAATAAAGTAGTGAGTAAGTGTTACGTGGACTTTCAATCAACGAATCTACGACTATAGGTGTTTGTGGGGATAGCAAACACGTAACAATATATTCTAATATTGATGAGTTTATTTTTATTATAAGAAATGTAGGTGTTTGTAATTTGATCCTTCTGTTTTCTGAAGTGTTCACCTGATGCTACTCAATTTCCGAATACCCACTAATATGCCAGACTCATAAATTTCAACTAACAATTTCTCACAGAGGAAAAAAATACTGGAAAAATTGAAAATGGATTTTGAAGGGGACGAGTAGTACTTTCAGATGCCGTAACGAGTTATGGAGAAAAATTACCGCGTGATGTAACATAACCTCAAATATAGCGAAAAACAATTTTTTTTTCACTTTTAGCTTAGAATCTCTCGAGAATCCGAGGTTGGATTAGGATTCAGAGCGTCAATATCCTTCAGAAAAGTATAGTCTGGTTTCTCGTTAAAAATTTAGTCGGCCTGTGTAATTTAACAGATATTAAACATTGATAAATTCAAATAGATATGTGACAATTAAACAAATATATGTATAATAAATGGTAATGACTAACGCATTTAACAAAAATAACAATCAACAGTAACAATAAATAATCAACAGTTAAATCAAATTTAGCAATCTATGTTATGTATAGTTGTAATTATAACAAATATGCGATAATCACATACAAGATACGGGTAAATAAATGTTTGCTTTCGACCATGTTTAAACAGTGATAAAAAATGAGATCATTCTTTTAAATTGGATCTGAATTAAATCTCCTCCTTCATTTCGCCATCAGTGTCTGATTCTTTTTCATTTCGCACTTCTTAGAAGCGAATAATATTGGTGGATTATCAAGTAGCATGGAATGTTAAGGTGCATTATCCATAGCCACCACATATTTATATTTTAGCTGTGCCAATGTAGGAATAAGTTGGTGTTTTATCTGTTTCTAAAGAAGTCCCCAGTCATGGTCTTGTCATAGTCTCTGTCATTGTTTTCAGAATCCAAGAAAAAATCACACCATTCCAACTACCTAAGTTCACATCCCGCATGCAAACTTGTATAACGTTTCCTCTCACTTTTAATTTTAGACGGACTAAATTTTAAATCCGTGTCGTGTATATAGCAACGTATTGGAGGGGAGGGAAATAGAATTTTAGGAAAATCTGATTGGGAGTTGTGCTTAGTCTAGTGGTACGGGTGTATGTTATTCGTAGTTGCGAAAGGAGAATGATATTACCAGACCCGTTCTGGTAAATCCAAGTTTGGTCAGGTATATGAACAAGTAAATCTCTGGAATTTTGAAACTGAATAAATTTACTTCAAAAGTTGATTGTTATGGCCTTACTGTTTTTTGTTCACACAAAATTTTTATAACATTTTAAGTCCCATTTATTTAACAGTTTTATATACAGTAGTTCTCCCTTTCTTACATTCTAATAAATTTAGTGTAGCTTCTAATAAATTACACAACGTAAAAATTGCTTTCTTCTTTACATTCAGGGATAATTTCAGTCAGATCTCTTTAAAAAAATAATTCCATTTTCAGTTTTTTCCCTTTTAGATATTATTGTCCCATGCAGGCTCCCTGCTTTCTCCATTATAATACTGCATATGGCTGGAAGATCCGTTCCAGTCTACAAATTGAAATTACATCACAAAAACAATGTTTATTAACGATAGATTCATTATATTGAAAATGTCCATCAATTTATTTACATATTTAAAACAGTAAAGTAAAATTATCAATTAATTGAGAACTAAAATCTCCAAGCGCTGCGATCAGACGAGTAAAAATCATCTGATTCTTGGTTTGTTTATATCCGTTTTATTTACTTTTGTGAGCTTTCTTAGGTAGAAAAATATATATTACTACATTATTTGAAAGTTGGTAAGTAAATTCAATAAGTTTAACCTAACCTAAAAAGCTACTATTATAACTTTATATAACTTTTATATTATAGTCCTCTGGCTTCAAATGGATACATATTGCCAAAGTTAGTGCTTTTCCCATCAATTATGCTTTCTGCCATATTTTTCTTCTATCTATTTCCTTCACGACGTCATAGCTATTGATGATATAAACAAACCCTGCGTCTTTTTTAAGGAAAATAGTGGAAGTGAATTGTTTTATCCACATTTTTCCTTGCGTGACAATTGTCCGTACAACAATTCATATTAGGTTGGGTGGAGCGGGGCCAGTCCGAGCTTAGAACTAGAAAACGTTAAATAACAATACAACACCTAAAAATAAAACATTTTAAATTGTATAATATTAACAGCAACTAGAAATCAACGACGCATGCAGAAGCATGTGCCGTTTATGTAAAACTTTAAAACAATGCAAAAAATAAACTGTAAAAGATTTGTGTACATAAATTTAGAATTTTGAAGATGCTACGAGCCCAACTGCACAGTAAAAAGCTTGCCTCTAAATAATACAGAACTGCGAAGCGGGAATGTCCAACTCCGTTTATTTTTTGGGTATGTTTAATCATATTTCTTGTATATAATAATGTGCCGCAGTTTACTGATCGTTGCCTTATAATTTGGAATAAATTTTGCGGGGAATTTTGATAATAAAAACGAAGAAAAAGAAAGGAAGAGAAAGGTGAACACAATTTTTTTTTTGTTGAATTTTGGTGCCCCTTTTATAGTTTGGACGGTTCTCCCATTTTGTGAGAGGACCGTGGTCTAAAGTTGTTGTCTGAAAATTGGCGGCGTTTGGTACTGTAATTTGTGTTTTAATCGAAATGGCGCGTTATACTCTCTTATTTGTGTAATGTTGACTGTTAGTCGACAATCAGATAGTTTAAATTCATAAAATTTTTGTGAGGTATCTCTGATATAATCCACTACGATGTCGTTACAAAGTTGTCGTAATTCCCTTACAGGGGTATATCCTGTTGAGTTACTTATGAGGCGAGGGAATTTGTTTTCCAGTATCTGCAATTTGTGTAGCGTCGTCGCGCTCGCAGAACACCAAGCCGACGCAGCATATACTAGGGCTAGTCTCACTATCATCGTATAAATAAATTTTTTATTATCCCTGTTTAGTCTGCTATACCTCGCCATCAGGGGGTATAGACTCCTGAACAGGGAATAGACTTTACGTATCATCTCGTTAATGTTTTTTCCAAAATAAAAACCTTTATCCAAAGTTACGCCTAAATATTTTACGTCTTGTAGGCAATTTTTTTATTATTTAATCTTTTTCTAGTGAAAACAATAGCTTCCGACTTGGCGACGTTCACCTTCACCTTCCACTTGGCGTAATACTCCGACGCCCGCACCATATGCGCCTTTATCAGCAGCCCAGCGGCCTGAACATGGTGACTGTGACAGTATATGGCGGTATCGTCAGCGTACATCGCAAGTTTGGTGTTCGCGAACTGCGGAAAGTCGGACACGTATATGTTATTTAATTTTGGCGCAAGAACCAACCCCTGCGGAACGCCTGCTCTAATGTTCCTCTGTGTTGATAGAGTTTTATTCAATCTAACTCGCAGCTTTCGGTCGTGCAAGTAAGAGTGTATCAGTTGCGTTAAGTAGCCCGGAAAGTCATACCGGTGCAGTTTATATATGATACCAGGCAACCAGATGATATCGAATGCTTTCTCAATATCTAAGAGCACCATGGCGGTGCTTTTGTCGAGATTATACTGTCGATTGACATCATTGACGATCCTGACGATCTGCTGAGTAGTGCTGCGTCCCTTCTTAAAACTGAACTGAAAATCGTCGTTGATTTCAAGATCGTCCTGAGCGATGATTAGCCGCTTCAGAATGATCTTTTCGACAAGTTTAGATACCGCCGATAGTAAAGATATCGGACGGTAACTAGAAACCGTTTTCGGTTTTTTGTTCAGCTTCAAGATAGGACACACCACCGCACTCTTGCACTGGCTAGGCCAGTGTTGCAGACGCAGAATGCCATTGGCGATGTGCGTAAGTTGGACAATACCCTTTCTTGGCAGATTTTTAAGTAGCTTATGATCAATATCGTCCGATCCCGGCGTTCTTGTTTGCGATAGTCCTGATAAACTTTTCAGCTCCGCAGGCGTGATCATGGTTGCTAAAATTTGTTGTCGCGTCATAGGAATTTGGATTCCATAACCGTATATTGGGGAAATTGTATTTTCAATGCGGCCATGATCTTCGTTATTTGGGTAATTTCGTAATTTTCCACAACAAACCGTCTTGTGGATTGAGCGAATGCAATTTTTCACCCCATTTCCGATTCTTTTCGGTGTTTATGGAGTTCCAAATCAACGTTTGCAGCCTGTTCATTTCCGCCTTAGCCGCCACATCTCTGTTTCGTTGCCAAAGCCGTCTGAGCCGGTTTTTGTCACGTATCATTTGTCTGACCGCGTCGTCAAGTTGTTCTTTGTACGGGTTTATAGTTTTCGTTTCGGCAACGCTCCGTTTGGCTTTCTGAAGTATGCCCGTCAATATGTCCACGGCACTTTCCAGGTCATTGGCATTATTTATATTGCTATTTATGTCAAGCCAGTCATTGATGAACAGGCGAAAAGCCGGCCAGTTGGCATTTTTATAGGACGTAACCTCAATTGCGGCGTCCTCTCTCGACAAATTACGCAGATTAATTAAAATAGGATTCTGGTCGGACGTGAGTTCCTCCAGCGCTACAGGCAACATAGAGGTGGTCTCACCCTTGTTGAGGACTATTACATAGAGTGAAACATCAGGAAAAATCATAGTCTCCATTATTTTTTTAAATAATAAATGGACTGTACTCTCAAGAACTTGCAGTTTAAATTGGAGCGAAAATTAGAGAAAATAAAGAAATGAAGAATGGAAAAATAAATATTCTGTACTATTCCATGTATGATTACTGCCTTTTAGACCTCAGATGGCTCACAATCTTTCACTGTAGGGCAGATTTCGCAATTACCCTGTTATGATATTCTCAAAGAGATGTTAATGAGGTATAGTAGATGAGGGGACCTACTCGAGTCATCATCTTTCGAAAGGATTAAAAACAATAGATTCCGTGTATCTGTGTTATGAATGTTGCATATTTCTACCACCGTGGAGATTCGGCAAAACTTACACGTTAGCAGAAACATGCCGGCGCTAAATAAGTTAAAAAACAATTCGTTTCATTAATTACATACTTGGATTATGTAGGGTTGGCCAAAGATACCTGATGATTTTCAAATTGAAATAAAAAATATAGGATACAACTTAAATATATTATATTGTTTGTTATGTAACAATAGTATACACAATGGTATTTAATGATATCATGTTGATTCATTTATTTTTTAAACAGGGTATCTATCAAATGGCCTCCGTCAGTTATCCTATATTGCTCTAATGTATCACGAAAATTTCGCATTGCCGCTTGTAACATGTTGTTTGACATGGCCCAAATTTCTGCCTTGAGCGTTGATTTCCAAGGTTTTTTAAAGTACACTTTAGACTTTATGTAACCTCAAAGGATCATATAATGATAAATCTGGTGAACGCGCAGGCCCGGAAATGACACCTCTAGAAATCACAAGGTCTGAAACCATTTCTTGAATTACTGCCATGGATGCCATAGAAGTATGGGCTGTAGCACTTTCTTGCCGAAACCATAGATTGTTGATATCGATTCCATGACAATGTAATTCTGGAGCAAAATAGTTCCTTAACATCCCTGTGTAGTGATTAGAATTTACTGTGAGCGCTTGCCGATCCACTTCAAAAAACTAAGGGCCTATGATTCCAACAATTGCTACTCCACACCATGCTGTTACATATGGACTGTAAAGAGAACGCATGTGAACCCGCTTAGGATTCGAATCAGAATAATGACATACATTTTGCCTATTCACTGCGCCACATAAATGAAAGTGAGCTTCTTTAGGAGTTAACAGAACCATTTCATCGTTTAACAAGTTTAGAAAAGTCTCGCATGAATTGCTTTATCATGGTCATTTGGATCTTGTAACACGTCGGATTCTTTTTAGACTGGTACGAGATAAACTAAGGGCCGTAGTATGTTTTTTTGTTGAGCGCTGTGGGCTCCTTATCATCGCATGTCTTATAGTTTCATTGTTTTTTAAAGTTTTCACGGTAAACACAGGTCCCGGTGGTTTATTTTTTCAATGCAGACCCAGTTAGACCAATTTTCTGTATCCACAACTTCATTTTGTTTCGACTAAGAACGTCACCGCCACGTCGAATGGTGAAATTCGCGAAGAATAATCGCGGCATGATCACAACCAATTCACCACATTTGAAATATGTTTCAACAACGAAGGCACATGTGATTTACTACACTGAATCATTTACATAAAATGCCACACTTTTAGCAATTAAACAAGGTATTAACTGTCAGTGTAGTTATGGTTTCCAGCCTATTTCAATTTGATAATCATCAGGTTCCCATGGGCAACCCTGTATATCCGATAGTTCTGACAAATTGTTTGTCATTCATACTGCGACTGCAGCAATAACGTCAGGATCTCCGTTCCAATATTATGACTCGAAAATCTTCTCCAAAGTATATGTATGATTAGGGTCTTTAATGAAATGAGAGTTCACTTTCATTAAATTAATAAAAAATCTAAATTTCGAATACAACTTACATCATCATATCTCATAAATTCTGTAAAAGTCACGTCGCCTCTTGCCAGTCTGGGACTGTTTCTCTGTCTAATATTTTCCTCTTTTTACTTTTCTGTAAAACAAATATAAACAAGGCTATAATGTTGACCTACAAGAGGGTATATTTGTACAAAGTTCCTTATCCACATGATATGGTATACATATATATATATATATATATATATATATATATATATATATATATATATATATATATATATATATATATATATATATATATATATATATATATATATATAAAAGGTGTATCATAAATGACGCCCCATCTGTAAAATATAGATTTATAATGGTAAAATATGTCAAAATGAAACAAAAAATGTTTGATTAATATCGGTTCTTGAGGATGAATTAAATTAGTCAATAATTTGGAACATTGTTTTTTTATTTAAGATAAGCAATTAAACAATAACTTTAAATTTATTAAAGGGGATGTTCAAATAATCCACCACCAACTCGAATGTACTAGTTAGCATTTGCCCATCTATTAATGTTTCTTGAATTTGGGTAAGAATGTCCGCCTGGTTTTCAATTGGCACCTGATACATATCTTTTTTATGAATCCTCAAAGAAAAAAGTCGACCCGTGTCATATCAGGTGACTGAGGAGCCTAACGAATTGCCCCCACCCCTCCAATCCATCGTTGCGGAAAACATCAGTTTAGAAAATAGGTACTTCAATTATAAAATGTGTCGGTGGGCGCTTCGTCATGTTGATGCCATATTTTCTGTCTAACATGAGTAATGGGGAAAAATGTGGGTTCGCATACTAAGTTGCCATGGATTCGGCATCAGAGATTTATTCGCCATCGTCTTTGGAAACCGTTTTGATGAAATTGATGCGGAATCTCGTCACATCAAAAATGTAAATTGTGCAAATTAATAATCCTAATAATACTGTTACGCCACTGGACTGTGTAGACTGGTTAGATGAGACTGGAATTGTATGGGAACGGCCGGGAATATTCTGGAGTGCTCTAGACCGGGTGAATGGATGTATAAATAAGACGCATGGTGGGCCGAGACTTCAAGTGTGACTATAGTTAAGACAATAATTAATCTATTGTTGTTAATTGTTAATTAGTAAATAAAGTAGTGAGTAAGTGTTACCTGGACTTTCAATCAACGAATCTACAAGTGTAGGTGTTTGTGGGGATAGCAAACACGTAACAATACTAATAATGACATTTTCTTGATACTGATTGCAATTATACAAAATAATTAAAAATTTGTTCGAAATGTTCATTCCAGCCTAGTTTTTTAGGATATGTCCAGTTTTTAAGAAAGGCGATACAAATCTGGTGATTAACCATAGACCTACAGCTATTATATGCAATTTTTCCAAGGCTTTTGAAATGCTATTACATAATACGATTCATTTAAATACTTGTTGTCTAAGTAGTCATTCTCAACATGGTTTTATGTAGAGACGATCCAGTACTACTGACCTGTTCTATATAACGCAATATTTATCTGTTTCTGTTGACTCCGGACGGTAAGTTGACGTCATTTATACATATTTTAGTAAAGCCTTCAACAGGCTTGATCATAGTATACTATACTACTGTTTAAACTTAGACAAGTTGAGATAATCTAACTGGTCTACTTACATCATATTTGTATCACAAACGCCAAACGTGGAATACCGTGGTTATGGGTCTGCTGAAGTTATACCTACGTCTGGTGTACCACAAGTATCAATCCTTGGGCCTCTTCTCTTTGTTATTTTCATTGTAGTTATAATTGACGTCAGCTGTCTTCTATACGAGGATGATTTAAAAATTTATTGTGATATAGAATTTGTTGCAGATTCCATTAAATTCCAGGAAAATTTAAACGAAATCAATAACTAGTGCATCTAAAATAACTTACCATTTATTGTAAAAAAATGTAATATGGTGTCTTACACAAAAAGGAATGAACCATCTTTTCAATCATAAACTTAACAATATTAGAATAACAGTATTTAAAGATTTAAGCGTTATATTTGATTCAAAACTTAGTTTTAATCAACACGTCAGTATTATTATACTTGCTAGTTAGAGAAACATTGGATTCATTATGCGACATTCACGAGGAATCAATAATATTTTCTTTTTTGCTTTTTTAATACATTTGTATTATGAAAATTATAGAGCACGCTTGTATAATAAGGAAACCTGGGTGCTAAAATAACAGTAATAGCCTTGAAAGTATTCAGCGCAATTTGTTTAAATTTGCGTCATTAAGGTTGGACGGTGTCTACTCTATAGTTGGTATGCCCCGTCAGAAACTCTTAAGTAGGCATAATATCTTGAGTTTAAATCATAAAATAGAAATGCATTATATCATTTTCTTATTTAAAATTATTCACTGTAAGCTAAATTGTCCGTCGACTTTAAGTCAATTTAATTTTAATATTCCTACCATTGCAACTAGACACATTAATAATTTCTATTTGACAGTCCCAAGGACCAATATTACTTGATTTCACACTTTTGTTCTGAAAATTTTTTAACATATCTTGTATATCATTATAAACAGTACGTCTATAATGATATACAAGATAAGTTAGAAATTTTTCACTGTAGTATCCATTCAATCAAAAAAATTGTTTCCATTAGCGTGAATGTTTTGAGTTTACTGCTTCGTTTTTATACTTAACTGTTATGTGCATATTAGTATTTAAAGGGGAGGGTACGACCTTGGGAATTTATTTTGGGATGAGACTTCGTGTAATAATTGTACTTCTTTAGGGTGTTCACCTCTTGGAATGGCAACGCGCAACGCTCAATCGATTCGGAGAAAATGACGTTTAAAAATTCAAACTCAGCTTATATACTAGTGAGGTTCTTCCAGTTCCCGCGGCGAAATAGCCTAGCCGATAAACGTGTCTGCGTACCAATTATTTATATATTTATTTATTATATGCCGAATGATGTGGCACCTAGTTAAGTTTTTGTGATGTAAATTAATGTTTAATAAATGTTTTCAAATTGGAATTGGAAATTCCAATTTAAATGGGCGCTCGGGGTTCGAATCACGTGCACGACTTACTTTTTTTTTTTTAATTATTTATTTAATGGTTTTTACAATTAAATAAATTTATTATTTAATATTATCGATCATTTAAATAACAATAATGTCAATAATGTTATTTTGCTAACGAAAAAGACTTTAAATTTTAAATCATAATTTAATTATAGTAATAATTTAAATTACTACCAAATAAATATACTATAATTTAATAAACTATTATTTAAAATACACTATTACTAATGGATATAATAATAATAATAATAATAATAATAGTTTATTAAATTATAGTATATTTATTTGGTAGTAATTTAAATTATTACTATAATTAAATTATGATTTAAAATTTAAAGTCTTTTTTGTTAGTAAAATAACATTATTGACATTATTGTTATTTAAATGATCGATAATATTAAATAATAAATTTATTTAATTGTAAAAACAATTAAATAAATAATTAAAAAAAAAAGTAAGTCGTGCACGTGATTCCGAACCCCGAGCGCCCAAGCGGTACGCAGACACTTTATCGGCTAGGCTATTTCGCCGCGGGAACTCGAAGAACCTCACTAGTATATAAGCTGAGATTGAATTTTTAAACGTCATTTTCTCCGAATCGATTGAGCGTTGCGCGTTGCCATGCCAAGGGGTGAACACCCTAAAAGAAGTACAATTATTACACGAAGTCTCATCCCAAAATAAATTCCCAAGGTCGTGCCCTCCCCTTGTTAGTGTAACTGTTGTTCAACTATTACTGTTCTATTTTTTCTCTCTCTGTATTATAATCCGAATCTGTAATTGGTATCTAAATAGATGTAGTTCATTTCTCATTGTGTTGCAATTTGTCGAGTGCTCATAGAAGAATCATCTTCGCTGCTTACAAAAACTTCGTCTTTATCTTGAGTCCTATAAACCTCTGGGTATCCCACACGTCTTTTTCGTGTATTTAAATCTCCAGCGGCTCGAACACTATCAATAAATTAACCATTGAAATAATATCTCGACATTTTGATTAGATCAAAGCTAAATTCTAAATTAATTGCCACAATTAATAACTCACGTTGATAGTTGAAGATTATAAGTCACGTTGACGGATATATGTTGTTTCAGCATTCAAGCCTACTAGACAAATGAATTGTAAGTATTTTCGATAACGAAAGCGAAACCGAAAATTCTTTATTCCTTCATTTCGGGTTATTTTACTCTTATAACCCCATATTTTGCGAATGGGGCGTGACTTATGATACACCCTGTATATTACGCTAAGGTAAGAAATGGGAATTGTACCATCTTTAAAAATTTATACAAGAAACCTTTTTTAATTTATGCAGATTTAAAATTAACATGTATTACTTACTCCTCTACATTATTGATTAGTATTTTATAATCTAATTTATGTATTTCCAGAGAATCCTCAAATGTACTTTGAGCAACTGGTGAGACCATAATATCCACAGGAGCGTTCAGCGTTCGTAGGTCGCTCCAAAAATCAAAATTTGCATTGTTTTCAAATAACTTCAATACCTTTGCTTCATCCAGAGATTTAGGAATAACTCGATAGACCTTGTATCTAAAAAAACTCCAGATACATTTCAAATTTCATAAACTAGGAAAATATTCATTTTACAATGTATTGTCCTGTAGTGGATTGGAATCATTGATGTAAAGATACTACTGACGTAGTTTTCCTCGAAACACCAAAACACTATATACTGCACTCGACGCAAGTTGCACCAATCAAGTTGGCATCATCTGGAGATGACTAAAACTAAAACTGGTTTCAGTTTTAAGTTTTTAAAACTAAAACTAGTTTAGTTTTAATCACCGCCAGATGATGCCAATTTGGTAGTGAAACGTGCGTTGAGTGTTTTGGTGTTTTTGTGGCAAATTTTGTCAGTAACACAATGTATTTTGCTTATGTTATGTATTTTCATGAAAATTTATTGTAATTACAAAAAACCCCTGCGAATTAGGAATAAGAACTTCCTCAACGTAGTAGAACACGTGGTGTGGTGGGGTTTATAATAAAAGTAATTTTTGACGTTTCAAAAAAGTCACATTTTTGACGTTCCAAAAAAAGTCACATTTTTTGACGCTTTAAAAAAGTCACATTTTGACGTTTCAAAAAAGTCACTTTGACGTTTCAAAAAAGTCACATTTTTTTGACGTTTCAAAAATTGGGACCGATTTTGCTCATCAACGAACTTAATCTCTTCCTTGACCTCTAGAACGTGTGTACCAAATTTGAAAGCTTTATCTCAAAAACTGTAGCTGCTATCGCGAATAGACAGACACACAGACAGAACATTTTTTCTGTCTGAAATTTTGTGTATCGTTATAATTCGTCGAGATTCGTTCAGAAATGCAATAAAATTTTTTCCAAATATTTTTCACGAATACATAACTTCCTCATTTTGAGGGGTGAGGAAGTAATTACCATAAATAGTAATTATTAACAATATTATAGAACATAGTAATAAAACAACCGTTTGGTTTATTTGAAAAGTTTAAAAATATGTAAATCATGAAAATTATTAATATATTTGCACAAAAAAGAGTTGCCACACTTGCTTGCATGTCAGAGGGGATGGATGTGTGAAAACACTGCAAATTATTAATAAAAAACATAACATATACACTGAACTGTTTCTGCCGTTGTTTCCCTGTGAAGCATTATTAAATATTTTCAATATACAGGGTGTCCCATAATTAAGTACCTTACTTCAAGGGGGTGATAGAACCATAGAAAATAAGTTCAGTATTGTATATAAATATTTGCCTTAAATCAGATCATAAGGGAGCCACAACCTCGTAAAGGTGGTAGGTATAATATAATTATATGCCAATAAATTCGAAAAGTTTTAAGTTGTAAAAATTAAATTAAGACCATTTATTAATTTCATATGTTACATATTTTATCAAATTTTGTAAATAAATTTACGTATGTACACTCTGTTGAAATATTTTTCCATTGATTCCATAAAACTAAAAGGCATTTATTTTAATTCTAGTGCCTTGAAATATTGTATAAGTAACCCACAATAATATATTTATTACGCCTGGAAGTAATCAATTTACAATACACTCGCTACTTTGCCCATTGTAAATCGGGCTCACTAAGTCCAACCCACCATTGCAAAGTTTAAGTGAACAGACTTTAGTTGGATTGATTTTTTAAACAATGCTTAAAAGATAAATCCTTCGCCATAACGAAGGACAAATCTAGTAATTTCCTTATATCTTCATTTAAAATCTGAACAGCTCTATCTAGCTCATTAAGACGAAGGAGTAATAGATTTGAGTGTCGTCAGCATAATAGTGGAAAGCAATAATTCAAACTATTTTTAAATAGAAAATAATAATGGTCCCAGATATGAACCCGCAAGTAATAGTAGATGGCTCTGAGGGCTCATTTTTAATTTTAACAATTTGCTGACGGTTATAGAGATAATTATCAAATTGTGTAATGGCGTTAGATCCCACCCCTTTAAAATGCATAATAAAAGATCGTAATTTATGGTATCGAGGGACTTTAGGATAATCTAACAGGACCAATGCTGTTAGATTACTATTATTAGTGCAACGCATTATGTATTACGGTACTGTGGATAAGGCTGTTGCGCTACCATGATTTTTCCTAAATCCAGATTGCGTAACAGGTAATATCTTAAATAAAGCTAAACGATTATTTAACTGTGCATGAAATATTTTTTCATATACTTTTGACAATACATTTAGGATACTTATTGGATGAAGGTCTTTTAGTACTTGTGGATTACCTTTTTTAGGTAACGGTGTGACATATGAATCTCTCCATTGGATGGGAAAATAATTTTGCAATATGATTTTATTATACGAGTTATACACTGTATGACAAAAGGACAACAATATAGAATTAATTTAATAATCAGACCATCTGCACCAGTAGCAAATGATTTTATGGATTTAATGTGTTTCTCATTTCATCATTTTTGTAGTTACCGCAAACTCAAAATTATCTACATTCGGTTTTATGTTATTAAAATAAAAATTAAGTAATTCTAAATCTGGGTCATTGGTTATATCACAGAATCAACATTTGATGTAACAAAATATTGATTTAAGAGATTAGGATTTAATAAACGTTCTGGTATTTTCTTTGTTGGTATTTTTAGTATACCGGGTGTCTCAGGATCATGGTACACCCCCCTTTTCTCCATTAGTTTTAAAGTTAATTGATTGAAATATGGGATATTCTATATACATAATAAGCGGCATTATTTGACATACAAGTGATTTTTTTTTCACTTCCGGTTTCGCCGAAAGTGATACTAACTTTCGATTTTCAAATGAAACACTCTGTATATTATTACATTTTTGAATTACGCATAATTTTCTGAATCCAACGATACCAAATAAGTGACATTTCAAACGTTAATATTGTCTATAATATAATTTTTAGTTTTCCATTTAAGTGTGCCATGAAGATTCCGATTTATTCTAAATGACCCGTGTAATGCTAGAAAAATCGAAATCCCGTCAAAATACTAAATTACGTGATTTATGAGCAAATAAAGTTCATCAAAATGGTTTTTGTGTCAAAACTCATTTTTTTTCAAATGGAACCATATTGGTACTGTGGTACCATTTATTAGTACTATTAATAAGGAATTTATTCATATGTCGTATTAAAATTTACGATAAATACAAACAAAATTACAGCTAAAAGAAAATAAGAAAATACAATTTTGTTCTAATTACCTTGTTATATATAAGGTGGCTTTGGAATACAAAAAATGAACAGAAAACATTACAACAGTTGTTCAAAATGCTGTCCATTAACGTCAGTGCACTTCTGAACTCGCATAGCTGTTTCTCTAAGAACGTTCGCCAATCGCTTGGCCGTTATGCTATTAATTGCGCGTCTTAATCGTAGCTCCAGGTCTTCACGGGTTTTAACAGCAGTTGCGTAAACAATATTTTTTAATGACCCCAAATAAAGAAATCAAGGGGTGTTAAATCAGGCGACCTTGGAGGACACCTCACAGGACCATTCGTCGAAATTACGTTTTCTCCGAATCTCCGTTGAAGGTAATCAATTACTTTCCCTGAATTATGGGGAGGAGCGTCATCTTGTTGGAAATACATTTACTGTTGTAAATGGAAAGGTAATTCAGCTAAACTGTCCTCAATTTCATTTTGCAGAAATTGCAAGTATCTGGCACCAGTCAGGGTCCCTCAAATATTATTGGACCAAAGATTCTATTACTGATTATTCCAAGCCAAACATTGAAACTGAACCGCACAGTTACCCTTCCGTAATAAATTTAGATTTTCTTGTGACCAATATTTTGCATTTTGTCGGTTAAATAATCCCAAATTTGTAAACCTAGACTCGACCGAAAATAAAACCGTTCCCAAAAAAATCATTGTTTGGCTGCATGTTATTCTGCAAAATCCAATTGCAATATTCCATCCTACGTTCGTAATCATTTTCATACAACTACTGGTGCAATTGGTATTTAAAAGATTTATAGTGGTATTTATGTTTGGTGACTGATTTCCAATTCAAACCCAATTTGTCTTAAAGAAACAGTCTTATCAACTTCTACTCGAGCCAAAACATTAATTTCCGTTCCTTCGTCAAGAATTAAATTTTCTTCGGGATCATTATTTGGCTCACTTCGGAACTGATTTTCAAGACGATTAAAATAATTTCTCGCTGGACATTGTCTATCAGGATATCGTTCGGCAGAAAGGTGTCTAGCCGCAACGGCATTTTTTCTACATTCCTCATAAATAATTAACATGTCCACTTTTTCATCTCTTGTATAAATTTGCGGCATTTTGACCCAATTATCAAGAATTTTAAATAATTTTTAAAGACATAATAAAAACACCGGTAAACCAACAAGAGTTTGACAAGCTAAATATTTCATTGTTTTCAAAAGCCACCTTAGTTAGTTTGATGAATTTTATTTGCTCATAAATCACGTAATTTAGTATTTTTTCTGGAATTTCGATTTTTCTAGCATTACATGGGTCATTAAAAATAAATCGGAACCGTCATGGCACACTTAAATGGAAAACTAAAAATTATATTATAAAAAAATATTAACGTTTAAAATGTCACTTATTCAGTGTCGTTGGATTCAGAAAATTGTGTAAAATTCAAAAATGCAATATATAGGGCGTTCCATTAAAAATCGAAAGTTAATGTCACTTTCGGCGAAACCGGAAGTGAAAAATAAATCACTTGTATGTCAAAGAGTGCCGCTTATTATGCATATAGGATATCCCAAATTTCAATCAATTATCTTCAAAACTAAAGGATAAAAAGGGTGTACCATGATCCTGTTACACCTGGTATATGTTACGATCAATGTACGTAACTGGTAAATGTATACGTTTTTCGTTGAATGTTTACATTTCGAATAATCCAGGAGAACTAAAACTGTCGACATAGTTTCATCAATAGCTTTAATAAAATCATCTCTTACTTGACACAGTGCAGAGGTTTTACTATGACCTGCTCTAAACCCTGACTGATATTTAGTTAAGAGGTTATGTTCATTAATGAAATTATAAATTTGGCTGTACATCATTTTTCTAAAATTTTAGATAATGCAGAGATTGGTCTTAAATCATTCAATGATAAAGGATTAGGTACTCTAGGTATAGGAGTAACCAAAGCACATTTCCAATTTGTAGGATAATATTTTTTTCAATACAGCAATTTATTAAATATGTGAGATGTTTATAAATAAATGGAGTACAGTGCTTGATCATTTTGATTGAAATATTATCATTATCGTATGCATTTGATTTTATTTTATTAATAGCATTAGTAATATTTTTGACAGTAGAAATTTTAAAGCTGAATTAATTTTCATTATAAAAATTATTATTATAAAACTGAATCGACTCATCGCAGCTGTTGTTAGTTTGATACATTGAGATAAGATATTCATTTATTGTATCGAGATTTTCCATATTTAACGGCAGTTCATTACAATTCGATGGTTTAACATTAAAATTTTTTAAAGTATTCCGCATTATTTTTGTATTATTCTTAGAAATAATAAAATTTATGTATGCTTTTTTCTGCTCTTACTGCGGCTAGCGTGTGATTCCGCAATCCCTTATAATTAGACCAATCGTCTTGAGATTTACTGATTTTATACTCACATAAAGTGTCATCCCTACATCTTGTATTTTGCGATTTATATTAGTTGTCTCTATAAATACATGCCAAGGTAAATTATATAAATCTTGTAAGAACATGTTATAATTAAAATTTTTAAAGTCTCTGTATGTAATTAGTTTGCTTGTATTTTTTCATGATTTTAAAGATAAGTTACAGAAGACTAATTTATGATCATTATAATAATATCTAAATTAATAAGTCCAACATTCTCTATTATATTAGTGTTTGTAACAAAAATAGGTTCAAGCAAACTCATACTTGTATTTGTAATTCGGGTTGGTTCACTAATCAACTGTATAAAATCATATGCCTCAAATGTGTTCACTAGTGGATTATTTATATGTAATAAATTGACGTTCACGTCACCGCACCAGCACAAAAACGTAAAGACAAAATTTCATCTAATTGATTAATTGTCACATTTAATTTACCTGCATGTAGTCTATATAGATTACCAAGTGCATATGTTTTTAAATTTTAGTCATATATGTTCAAGATTTTTATTTGGAGTAATGTCTATAAAATTGACAGTTTGAACCTCTAGTTCCACATTCACGTATACAACCACTCCTCCGCCCCTGCCTACATTACGATCCTGTAGAAAAAAGTTGTATCCAGGTATCGATATTAACTCAGTGGATATTTGTGGTGTTAGCCACGTCCCAGTAACAGCTATTATGTGAAATTTTTCTTGCAGAACAATTTGTACAAATAGAGCTATAGCGCTTTAATGCTACAATTCTCTGAATGCAGCCAATGTTAGATAAACATTTTTTTGTTGAATTAACCCATACTATTTCTTTAGTCTACGTGTATGTACTGGAAGTAACTTTACTTCTTGTTTATTATATACATTTGGAGAATATTTTAAATCTTTCTCTAAGAAACTAATTTCATTGCTATTAAATTCAGTTTCATTAAGGTTGACTAATCTAGGATAAAATTTAAAAGTGAAAATACAAGAACTATTTGTAAGGTTATTAGAACTATTAGCAAGGTTTGTCTTATTTTCATTAAATTTTGAAATTTCTTTTACTGATTTCCGTATTGTGAGTGAACTATTTCCTGAATCTTTTCTCTGATTTGACGGTCCAAATGTTGAAAGATGAAAACGTTTTCTTTAAAAACAAATTTTTACCGGTCACCATATTATGGATAAAATAATTTAGATATAAAGAATATAAAATAAGGAATATTCAAGTAATAAAAATATATTTTACAACAGTTTTATAGTAGATACCAGAATTTTACTATTCAGTATTTCTTGTACCCTTGACAAAGTCTTAATAGGGCTAATCGAACCAGTGTTTGTAAGGTAATTTTTCAAAATGTATTTCTTCCATACGGTTTGGTCAAATTACACCAAATTTGGAGGATCAGTAGTTGAAAGTGTACTAAAGGGTACATGTATATCTATTTTAATTAATTTTCACTTTATGTAGGTAAAATGTATACTGTAAATATAATGAAATTTGAACGTGATTAGCTCCTGAATTATGATATCAATCGGTAAAATTCGAGGTAAAATTCATACATGTCTTCTAGAATGAAGCTTCGTAATTATGCTTAGCAAGTTTCAAACATTTATTCCGTACCATTTGGTTAAAACCAATTTTATAAATAAGTATCTTTGTCACTACAAATGGAGCAAGGAAGTGTTACCTCTATCGGGAATCGCACCTCAATGAAGTCGGTGAATAAAACGTCCAGTGAAGGTATAGTCAAGAGCAAAATTATTCAGCGGCGCATGTATAAAAACTTTCTAGAGAGTGACACAGCTATCCGAAGCTTTATCCCGACTAGGTCCCTTAAAAAGTCGAAATACGTGTAAAAAAATTTTTAAAACGTTTAAAAGCAAATTTCCTTTATACAAGGTGAGTCTTAAGTGTGTAGTTATATTTAAACCACCGATTCTTGACATCTCTAGAAACCCTCTGACACATGTTTTTAATTCCCACGTGTAACTGAGTTATCGACTTTAAAAAAATATGATGAAACTGTTTTGGAACTGCTGGTTACTGGAAACATTCTATATCTTAGCTAAAATGATGTAATGGACTGAAGCAACGTTGCCGCATATCTTATGCAATTCTCTCACCTAGGCGCGATTTTATAATCGTGAGTTAACATAAGTTGGAGGTTACCTAGCATTATATTTTCATAAAAATCGATGAGATTCTAATACAAACCACTTCAACTAAAAGTTACTTTAGCATAAAATATCTGTTGCTATAACCACTTCCAAAACAAATGTAAAATTGAAAAAATTCGAATTCTAAAAGTGTGAGTTTAGCTAACCCACGATTGAAAAACCGAGTTTATAAGAGGATTATTATTTTTAAGAAGTAGGTACTTAGCCTCTGCTAATTACAATAATTTGACATGTGTAGGGGTTCAAGGAATAAATCAGCTCTCTACTATTTTAAGTGGGCTCTAATAGTAAAACACTGAAGGTGCAACGCAATAACAATCAGGTGATAGAAAATATCTTGCAATATTTTTACACACTTCTGTCACTTTTTACACTGGTTATACCTAACAGTTTGCATTTTTTTTGCTTCCATAATACTTTGGACGGTTAGGAGGATACTATACGTCATTTTTTATAAAAAAGATCAATTTTTTTCTTCAGAAAACAGCACCGTATTCGGGATAGGCCATTACATGATAAAAATTCAACCACGCCATAATGTGAACTGCGATATTAGCGAGGCGTATGTAACCTATGATCTTCACACATCTAACCACGCACCTAACCAGTGTTGCCAGACATACCATTTTCATGGTATTTATACTACCATTATTTTCCCTTGTGTACCTGCACTTTTTTTTAGTAATAAAACTATTATTTATACATGTCTACAATTTTATACCAATATTAGCAAAAGTTAATAAAAAAAAGTCAAATTTAGGTCGTCAGCCCCGACCTCGGTCAGTTCTTCCATTAAAAAAAGACTAAACTGAATTAAATTTTATACCGTGTACGTAGATCTTTATAAATCGGAACCTCGCGTAAACAGCGGTAGTTGTGCAAGCTCAAATAAATAATAGTCTTTTGCTGTTTTCTGTTGTTTCTGTTGCGATGGTATGACCCGTTTTTTCAATGCTCAGTTAGATAAATTAACCGTCAGTTAGGTCAATAGAAATTCTTTGAAAAGCATCATGATTTATTTATAATGAAATTTATAACCTATATGAAAATCTCACACATCTGGCAACACTACACCCTATGTAAAAATCAGTGATATTGATATTTCGCGAGTGTTCGCATACCTGCCTGCATTGGCATTTGCAAAAATGTGTTTAATGCCGTTATTTATAGTTTTTTGTGATTAAATTTGTGATTCGAAGTTTTGAGTTACTATGTTACCGAAATTTATTATTTATAATTTGTTCCTTTGGTGGTTCATTTTGTGAAAAGTAGTGATCAACCATAGCGACTAATTTTATTATTCTAATGCTGGATATGTTAAAGGCATATTTCCAAGTAGATGAAAATGCTAGACAAGCAAAACGGCTATGGAATGCTATCCAAACGTCAAGCCCATATGATATATTCATGTAGTAACTGTTGTATTAGGTAAGTAAACAAATCTGCTTTTTCGTTCATTTAAAGTAAATGCATCTTTTTAAAATGATTATTTTCAACTTTGATTCATTTTTAGAAATGAACCATTTAAACTTAAACTATAAATTAGACAATAATAATAATTTAAATTACATAGAAAAAGTATTGCATATTTTTAATATTTGGTGCTTACGTGACGAGTTCTGTTTACTTATAAAAAAAGTGTCAGGATTACCTAATTTTACAAGGAAAAATAGATAAACAGACACTTTTAACACCTTTTATTTTAAAAGCAAGCTACAAGTGACAAGTGTCGCTCTCCACAAAGGATTAATCAATCGCGCCTTGGCCGCCGTGAAGTTTATTTCTTATTTTCGGCCAGTGCGTACAGATATCATGCTTTCTTAAAAAGAGCTTAACGTTTTATAAATTATTACATTTGTTTTGGCGCGGCGTCTACACTGATATTCAATATGTCTAATATCGTCTCACAAAATGTCCGTGACAAAAAGGTAATAATTTTTTTAAAAATTCAAAATTTGCAATTCATGCAATGCATGCAATTATAGAATAATTGTGATAATTAACTTTGGCAGTGGCAACACTGCCTTCAGTTACGTCATTTATTTGAACGGCGTTTACATAGTTATCCAGTGACTATCAAAATGTCAGTTGCTGGAGGACGAAAAAATTATCAGAAATTAAAAAATTTTTTTTGTTCAAAACATTTTTTGACAGTGCCAATCAATTGTACATGACGAAATATATTGAGGGTTAAAATATAATTACGCATTTAAAACTCACCCTGTATATGTATATCAATAAAAAAAGAAAAAGTTAACAATAAATAAATGTAAAAATATTAAAAATGTATAATGACTACAATATTTAAAAATGTTCCTTAAAATTATTAGTCACGGTTACTTAATAATTGAGGTATAAAAAAAATAATAATACATTTTAAATTGCTTGCCTTATTTCCAAAAACAGTAATACGTATCACATTTATTAGATAATTATTAACGTATAACTTGGTTATAAAAATACGATGTTATTTATGTATTCCTGTTTACCTGTCATAACTTGTGCGTTGTTCTGCCAAGCCGAATCCAAAAATGACCAAATATACAACTGGAAACCTCATTTCTGTGTACTTCGGTAGATAATTAATAAAACAAGTATATATAGTACTACAACTAAATGAATTTTTCACTAATACTATAAAGACAGTTATATTCTAGTAATAAAATTGATTTGATCCCAAGTTCAAATATTGTTATCAGTTGCTGCCTTACTTTTTATTTACAAATTTATATATTTATATAGATTTTATTGTTATTTTTAAAATATAGGTAATGTTAATCAAGCTATCGAATTATTTTATCTGTCTATTTGATTTATGACTGATGGATGAGCAGTAATTTCAGAATTGAGTTGGTAACGAATCCAGCTGTAAATTAATCAGTCAATGTAGTTAGAGGATTGTATGGATGGATTTTTTATTGTATTGTATTATGAATTTTTCTGTGTACCAAATATATAATATGCTAAAATTTGATAAATTGATGAAATACATCAATTTATCAAATTTTGTCGTCGAGTAATACGTAATGGTGGATTCATGCAAGGCGATAAGCGGCTATTGGCTAGAACAACTAAAAGTTAAAACATAATTATACCTACACGTTCATACTACGTTAACGCTAACAGCTACCAGCCAGAATTGATCAACTTTTAACTTTTTGGCCGGCTGCTTAGCTGTCTAGAAGTTGCGCATGCGTTCTAACTAGATGTACTATCACAAAATGACAGGTGACAGTAATGTTTATTTTGTGTACAGATTAATCATTGGTTTTATGAGAATAAAATAAATAATTTGAATACGGATTTGCCTTAATTTATTGTGAAGAAGATTTTAATATCATCTATGATATATCACATAAGTTGTATAATGATAATGTGGCCCGAAAACAAGTCTTAACAAGCGCTTAACCATCAGCATGAACGTAGCATGTTGCTTTTATTATGTATTAATTTTATTTTAATGCCAAATAATCTGATCATGCAGCATGGTAGCCACGTGGGTAATACGCATATAACACACCATCACTATATAAATTAGACAACCCCCGAATCCAAGGCCGAAGTTGCACGAGCGAGGGTTACACTTATGAAAAAACGCGGACACACAACCATGCCCACCGACTTTGCTAGTGCCGGTGGCGAGATTAGAACCCCCAAGATGATGGAGAGATTACCTAGTCATGCTTGGCATCACGTGCTCTAGACAGCTACTCCACCGGTGCTAGCTATTTAGTCGGAATCGAAGGTAGGTAGTTCATTTTCATCCTGAAACAAGTTAAAAATTTTATTTATAATTTGTTTCAGACTAGGATGTGAGAAGGAATTGTTGATGATCTAGATGTGGTTCAGATTGTACAATAAATTGTGGGGCCTCATTTCTCTTTACTTAATACAAAATTTTAAGATTTTCAGATTTTTATTTCGATGACTTGAGAGTCAGTTAAGGAAACATTTTCTTAAAAAGTTATTAGTTCACTCAAAATTATTTATTTACTGGACCCAACCTAGCAACAGCCACTTCATGGAGTTGTGTAGATGCTAGACTGAATAAGAGCGTGGGTCATCCGGATGGACATCTCTGATATATTTTTAAAATAAGTAGTTTTTGATTTTTGATTGATTTGCGCGACTCAGGAGCACTAAATTGTTGGATCGATTCTCAGCTAATGCATTTTTTTCTTTTGTCTTAATTTTTCAAATAATACACAGAAATGTCACCATTAATAAAAACAAACAAAAATTACTTGTAGACGACATAGAAGAATAATATTATTACTTTATACTTTTCAATGTGACTTATGGTCGAGTGGCAACGTAATTGGGTTCTCGCCAAAAAGTTCTGGGTTTGATTACCGGTTGTGGCAGTAGAATTAACTGTGAGGAGGGAGTTTACTTCCACTATACTCGAATATTGGGTGTGTCTCTGTTGTCTCTAACTGTGTACCCTCTCCCGCACAACGTTAATTTAGGGATACAGGGGATTGTACTATACATATGTGGTGTTTACTTATTTTTATTACTTAATTTGCTTATTCAGTACATAATACTAGCTGGGTGTCTCAAATTATTCATTATTACTATCAGTGGTTCAGACAATTTCTTATAAATTAAGTATAAATTTAATTTCATATCATTTTCATTTTTAATTAGATCTATTATTAAAATCTGAATTAGGAACTTGAACTTGTAAATATCAATCGGTTTTGAAAACTGACAGTAAGCATCTGATTTCTATATAGTAAACTTGCGGTATAGATCAACTATATAACTTACTAGCAGTGATTGTGATAGTTAATAATAATAATAATAATAAGAATAAATGTCTATTTGCATTCAAGCAAGTTACATTTCAATGCATATGGTATCAACATGGTGGCGACATCCAACAAAGTTGCTCTCATGTAACCACCTACTTAACAGATATATAAGTACCTATAAAGAAGCAATTTCATTAGGGTCATTATGGTTGGTAACTGTTTTCAAAATAAAATAAAGCAGATGATGAAACGTACCGTAAAATGCCGCCAGTCGTGTAGAGAAACGCAGATTCACGGCGATTCGATATACTAGTAGTACATAGATAACTGGATTAACCTGACCATGGTCCAGTCGTTATGCTTCAGCTATTTTCCATTATGACATCACTAATGTTGATTTAGGCAATTGTGCCTTTTATTTTCTTTATATTGGATGTCTTCTGTTAGTTCTGACAACATGCTGAAGTTTACAAGTTCAAGTTCTTAGTTTCGAAATTAATAAGAGTCTCCACTCTAGTTTTCGCCATGGAAATCAAGTGGAAATTACAGAATACTCTACTACATTTTCTTGATTTGACGGACTAGTGTTACAAAGCTTGCTGGTATTAACTGACTACAATATAAGCATAGTACCTCTAAGGAATTTGAAGGAATCTTATTGTCGTAGAATGTAATCAAAATTTCAATTTATGTTAAGATAAAAATGCTGTACTATGCTAGTTTTTCAAGCCTACCCTCTATGACTTAATAGTTATTAACTGCTTGCTGGTTAAATTACAACAAACCACAATCAGATAAAAGAGGCATCTAAAACTCGATTTCAGTATCAACATTTTCTGTTAGATATGTAGAAGAAATCGTAAATAGAATTTGTATCAATTCTGAAGTCATACATACATCATACGTTAGTTATTCCTTGTTTCTGAACGTACCCTCAATATGAACAGTTTGTTATCTAGGATCTTTCGTTAATATAAGAAACCACTATATAAATTAGACAACCCCCAAGTCCAGAGGCAGAGGCTGGGAGGAATAGAGTTACACCTGGGAAAAGTGGACATAACCGTTATCTCCGGCACTGCTATCTCCGGCAGGTGAGAATCAAAGCCAGGAGAGTGACTGAGTGACTAGTAGCAGTTCACATAATTCATATCAACTCAAGCCAAAAATTTATTACCATGTCATAGAAATACAGATATTTGCTACCGAAATGTCCACGCCCGCAGCCAAGTATCTATAGCAACGTACCATATAATGTGCTCTAGCCAACTGTGCTACCATGATACTAAAGAGAACTAACTGATTTTTAAATACTTCTACTTCTATTTGTTAGTTTTGTAAATTATTAATTAATTTCGATTTTTATCGGATTATTGGCAACTCAAATCTCCAATTTATTGGATACGTTTTATTTTTGCCTTTCTTTGTTCATATGATCATGAGTATAAGAAACTCTGTGTAGTAATTACAGTGGTCTGCAAATTTTTTTTTTTTTTTTTGACTGATAGATTTGAGAGTGCTGATGCAGAATCTGGTAACCAATTTGTTCTCCCTCTCACTGTTTTCAAAGAAAAAAGGTTTAAGATCGAAATCAACGATTTTAGCAAAAAAGATAAATATGCGTTTTAATTAGCTGTTGCCATTACAAAAATTAAAACCTTGCCTCAAATTAAACATATTTACAAAAAAACATTTTGACATGTTTTTCTTTTATGTTTTGCTACCGGAGTCTCTCGTTGGAGTGTGCAACAATAGACGGCCAACATATTTACGTTCCACTTTCTACTGTACCTTTTTTCCATATGAGATATGTCCTGGTGAAATCTTTCTCCGTGCTTGCCCAAGACATTTATCAAAATGGGAATGCAAAAATGTAGTTCTAATGACATACAGATCATTAAACCACGAGAAAATGGAGGTACAGTAAATTTTCAGATTAAGGATACTAGTGATTACACAAACGCTGCTGTTGAGCTTATTTACTAGCGTCGGTGACAGGTTTTGGTAGAGGAAATAGGCTGACTTTAATAAGGTTTTTAAACAAATATGAAAGTAAAATTGTCTTATTCTTAAAAAATAAGTCTTTAATATAAGTATATTTCTAAGATATTTATTGCCACACAATATCTACATAATTTTACAATAAATTAATTAGTCAAATTCACAAATTTATTTTCAACGTATTGGTGATATGCCTTAAAACCTTCCCAAGTTTCCTCAACAGTTGATAAAATATCTTCTGGTGGAAGGTCAAATCCCGATGTGCCACCTCCTGGTAACTCAATGGTATACGATAATTCAATACCTACACTTTTCGCATAATCATCGCTACAACCAGCAGACGTATACAATAATTCCGCAGAATTTCCCACAGTGTAATTGGTGCCATTAACTGAAAAAAATGGCATCACGGACGAGATCACCCACAGTCTGGAGTTCCTCTGCGTCATCAGGGAGCAAATAGGCATATGACCAGGGATACAACACCCAATTACCGTGGCTATGTATGGCTACATACAATTTAATATGATGACTGTGAATTGCAAGATAGTTTCGAATGGCTTGCGTTTCTACCTCAGAAAATGCATGTCGGCCTGCAAATATATCGTCACATTGCCATGTACTAGATCCAGATTCTCCCCAATGATATCCGAAGTTTCTGTTTGGATCAGCACCATAGCATATGGTAGCGGTAGACCTGGTCTTCCTCCACATTCGTGTCTAATGAAAAATGCTTTATTTAGTGTATTATTTAAAGCGAAGCAATTAAATACAATAACTAATTTTATTTATACTTAATTAGTTTTAATAATTTGAAGGTTTTATTATTTCATCTAATATTGTATAGTTAGACAAGCTGTTTAGCTGCCCACAGTAGAAACAAAAAGAAATAATTTCCAAAAAGATCAAAGTGACAAATATTAATTACATTTGGCATGCATTTCGCCAACCAAGTGAGCATCATCTGTAGATATTTAATACTGAGCTGGATAATTATTCGATGTTTCACAACATGCTTAAATTTTCTTGAAATTTCACCTGCAAGGCGTTTTTCCAAAATAAATATTTTTTTCAGCTTTTTTAAATTTTGTACAAAAATGAATTGCTCTCACAGAAAAATGAATGAAATTTTATGTTGTATAAAAACGCTATACCATCTGATATTTATCTAAGTAAAGTTAGGTTAAGTTATACGCATGCGTAAATAGATTTAGTTTTAATGTATGATTCAATACAAATTAGGTATCCTTTTCTTGATAAAAGTTTAAAATATGGAATGAAATAAAAATATAATAACGCTAAACATTTTTGGTAATTATTATTTCCTGAGTTTATCACAGATAAGCATAACATATATTTTTAAATAAACGCTGAAACTTGGATTATAAAAAAGATAATATGCACATTATGTTCAGTACTACTGTATTATCTTCAGAATTCTTCGTAGTATAAATTTAGGCATATTGTGATACGTCGAATAATTACCCGGAGCTGAAATTTTAATTATATACTTATCAATTGTTAAAAAAAATTTTGATTATATTTAATTGCAGCTTTGTGTAGTAACTTAAAATTATATCATTTATTAGATACGTACTCATTGATATCGTCAGACAGTTCTAATATTAAATATATTAATATTGCTCTAATGACTGTTTCATTCACTCTAAAATAAAGTTCATTAAACAATAGCATACGAGTACATTCTTTAGTAACATATGCTCAATCATGTTATCAAATATAACGTCTCTGAACCCAGCATTATCTTTATAATTTGCATTATTTTAAAATGAATACAGATGGATCAATTCAAACGTGTTTATTATGTATATTATTATTTAATTTAACATTACAGGTAATACAACCCCTAAAGGTACCTCGAGGTACCTTGTAGGGAGGGAGACACATTTAGAGACAACAGGCACATATCCAATATCCGAGAATGCTAGGATTAATTTCTGCTTTACAAAATCCGGGACTCCGGGCTACTCAGTTAGTAATTAAATATATGGTTTCGCGGTCGAGTGGTAAGGATACTTGCCTCTAACTCCAAAGTTTCAGGCTCGATCCTCTGCTGAGGAGCGGATATATTTTCCTAGCATATTAGGATATTCGTGTCCGCTGTCTCTAACTGTATAGCTCTCTCCTACATTCAGTCATTTCAATTCAATGTAGTTTAGTCTAGTTCAAGTCAATTCAATTCAGTTCAAGTTAACTTATCTTAACTTTTTTTGCGGGGCGTTGCTGACGCTTTTGAGCTAATTAGGCAAGTGGATCCCCTGACTTACTGACACCCCGAAACCGCTCTCGCATTACTTCAAAGTATCAGTTTTACTGGAGATTCTCCCTACCATTTCCTTAGTCGCCCTATATTCCCCATCCGTTTCTACTAACCCTTTACCATCTCACGCATTTGAAAATGGTGTGTTCCAGTACATCTCTGTTCCCACAGTAATCGCATCTCTCCGTTTCAGCTTTTCTGATACCAAAAAGGTATTTCCTAAAACACCCGTGTCCTGTGAGTACCTGGGTTAGATGATACGTTACTTCCCCATATTTTCTTTCCATCTATGGAGCAATTGTGGGTATGAGTCTCTTCTTACTTTCAACAGACTCCTCTTCTCCTCGCATCAGCTATTTCATTGGGATTTCTCTCTATTAGCTCTTGCAGTTTACTAGTAAACACTTTCAATGTAGTGGTGATTACCGAGTACTTCCTCTTTTAACATTTTGCATTCCATCACATCCCCGGCCACTCTGGCTAACTCAATTCAACTTAACTTAATTTAACATACTTACATTTGAGTGCGTAAACTCATAACCATCAGGATTTGCCACCGGTATGAGGACCCAGTCAACGTTTGCGTATAAATGTGCATTAGTTGCATTCTCAACAAGCTGATTAATAATATAGAGAGCCATGGATGGGGCAATCCATTCTCTGGCGTGGATACCAGCATCAGCAAATATTGTTGGTTTGTTGGATCCTCCACTTGAAATTGTGACAAGAGTTATATTTCGACGTTCGAACGATCGTCCAATAATTTCAGTTCTGATAATGTCGGGGTAATCAGCAGCTAATTGCTCTAAATAAGCCGTAATCTAAAATAAACATCTCTCTTTATTATACCAGCTATGTAATTTAAGTGGGCTAATTGAAATAACACGCTTACTTTTGAGGTTACTTTAAACTCCCTTGATAATAATAGTGTATTTGGCATGTCAAAAATGATTTGCTAGGGTTCTTTAACTATAAGGAGGTCCTCGTGTATGACAATTAAATACTACCATCAAATATATTACGAAGAGTTCGGTATGTCGCATATTGCAATGTTATTTCTTTTAATAATAGCAGTATACATGTTTCATTCTCCTATGAACTCATCGGTACTAGAGGCTGATATCTGTAATATATTAGTGACATGATGACCAATATTTATGAAAGTTCTCATGGATTAAATCCACAGGTGAGTTAGCGCGCCATCTCTTGAAGATAGAGAAGACTAATTCAAATGTGCATGTTTTATGCATTGTAGTATATTTTGGGCGGCCAACGTACTAAGCAGTTATACACATACTATCCAGTCGCTTCATTGTGAATGGAAAGCATAAGGCATATTCTTTCCGCGAACCCTCTTTCCCTGATCAGACAGTATATCCACGAGTATCGATGAGTTCATAGGAGAAGCTACTATTCCTAAAATTTATATTGCAATAAGCAGCATACAAAATAAATATTCTTCACAATATATTTGTGTGTCCTATGACTTTCTTACATATAGTCAAAGAACACTGGCATGACATTTATGACATGCTAAATAGACTATTAATGTTGCTGGGAGAACAATTTTCACATTTTATACATAATGAATGGTCACATTAAGAAACAAAAGAACAAATGTTAGTTTAGAAATTATAAACCATTATTATAATATTCAATCAAATTAATATAATAATTACTATTACCACACTTACTAACACTAACACACTGCCAAATAGTATATAAAATTGTAATCGTGAAGTTGAGAGAAAGCAAACAAAAGCAATACAAAGTTTAACTCACCCAGCAGAAAAAATAGCTCTAGGCGTGTAAAAGCCATATGGTCATAAATAAATACAATGGCAAGGAGGACAATCTGGTCTGGATTTCTTAATAATAAAATTTCTGTTTAAGTTTTTTTAGGAGATCTTTGAATTGAGAGGGGTATTTTAGGAAGGGAGAATAACTGAAATTGATGACATATTGGATGAGGTTCCCATTGCACCGTCAAATATCAAATAGCAAAGGAATTCCACCAAATAACTCTTTTTGTGGATATAGATGCTCTCAGTGGAACTACATTATATGGATGGACAAAACTGAAATAATATAGTAGCATCCACGCAGCTCAGACCTGATACCCCTGATAGTCTTTTGTTACTGTTCAAAGAACATGGTGTATAAAAGCTGTAGACTAGATAGTATTGATAAAATCGGTAGTCTTTGGTTTAAATTGTTTTTCTTTTGACAGATAGAAGTGCAGTTTTTACGTAGATGCAGCTATATATCATCATTCTAACTCAATAACAAGCTCATAAAAGTTAATAATTTAAAAATGGAAAACACTCGTGTACGCTTAGAGAAATGTTTAATATAATATCTAAAAATGTATTAATAAATATTGAGTTAGGTACTCACTTCATCATAACGCATATATTCTGTAAAGCTAACCTCACCCCTGTTAACTCTCTTCGAGCGTCTTTGGCTGTCTCTTTCTCTCTGAACTACCCTAAAATAATTTTTAATAATTTTATTATTTTAGCTCTTGAAGAGCTAGTGATCGTAATAAGTAAGTACTTGCTGTAATGTTGCTGGGGTGAATGATAAGAAAGTAAAAACAAGGTTTCCAAAATCAAACATATTTAAGTTTGATTTTATTTTATCGACCTTGTCCATGGCATCATGACGGCTAAATCTATAGTTAAATTGACAGTAATTGAAACCCATAATTACTCCTAATGCCTTTATACTTTTGGAAAAATTATCATACTTATTTACTCTTCAAGTAGAAAATATCATAACCTGTGTTTTCGACTGATTAAGATTCAGTTTATTTGCTCTGAACCCGTCAGGAGCCCTTAACTATGATATCTGCATATCCTGCAGTAAATTATTAAAGTGTTGTTAATTTTTAACATGGCTGTGTCGTCAGCAAACAGTACAAGAGAAGTATGATTTGCATAATTAGGTAGATCGTTTATAAATATCAAAAATAGTAGAAGTCCGAGTACGGACCCTTGTGTAATTCCAGATTTTACTTTTGCCGATGATGATACTATTCCATTGTATACTGTTATTTGATCTTTTAAATTACAACTTACTCCTCAAAATTGTTGATAATAACTTCATAAGTAATAGCATTTATCTTTAATAATGTCTCAAATTCAGTTTGTGCATCTGGAGGAACCATAGCATCTACAGGTACATTGGGAATTCGATGTCTGGACCAGAAGTCAATGCGTTGATCATTTCTTAATTCACTTAGCAGATCTATTTCCGCAGAAGTAGTTACGATAAGTCGATACACTTTGTAGCTGTAAAAAATCACGTATTAGTCATTAAATAGTCAATAAAGAAAGCATGACAGATTTTTTTTGAGTAATTTGAATATGTAGGTACAAGAAAAACTAAGTTCAACTAAAATAAATACATATAAAAAACTGTTATTTTTAATCGCAAAAATTACTAAACTGACTTATTATGTAAAACTGGTTAAAATAATTTATATAATGCCGAATTCAGAAAAAGATTCTGTATTGAATTTGAAAATTTTTATTTAAATTCTGAAGAAATAAGGTGTAGTAATTTTCATCTAAACGAAGGGATTGTAATATACATGATCGGGCAATTGTTCATTTGGCTATAACTATTTGAATTTGCAACCGTTTTTGAAAATATTTTTTGTTTTGCAGCTGAGAATTGGAAATGGGGAATGCCACCAAATACATAAAACATTTTCATTAAAATAATATAAATGAAACATTTCATAAAAATTATATATCAAACATTTTTATTGCTCCAAAATAATGCTCAGAGTATTTACTAGTCTATCGCTACCCTTCTCAATTGCACGAACAAATAGTATGCCCACTCTCTTTCATCCGATGGATGAGCCGCGCGCAGCTACAATGCTGCGTCCTCTTCTATCACACCGGATAGTTTGCTCGGACCTCTTTGTCGCACATTTTCATTCTCACCAATATTTCGCTTTTTAAAGCTCGCCAAACGGAATTTAAACCAGATTTTTCGCAGACAAATGAATGTAAATTACTAGTATCGAATTACCTGTTTCTACCTGCCAACCCAATAGTTACGCCAGGAAAAAAATAAACGACCTAACGTTTGCATATTCTATAGGCTTCATAGTTTCGATTGGAATAAAATTTGTTCCTTAAACAAATGAGTGCAATTTAAAAAAAAAAGTTATTTTTGAATTTTTAATTAATCATAGTCTTGCCAGGAATTTCTTAACCAACCCACTCGCGATATATTTTATAACATATTAAAATTACTATAAAATATTTTTCATCCACTAAACGAATAGGTGAAGGTCGTTTTTAATTCGGATCATCTACTATAAGCAAACTGTGTAAAATACCGAAAAACCATTAAAAATACATCTTCATGTGGAGCAATTTAGATTTAATTTTTAGAGCACAGGGACGTCTATAGTATTATTTATTGTATACAATGTGTAGGTAAAACGCTTTTCATTTAAGTTCTTAACTTTGCCATGATATAAAGGACAACGTGTTCTTGTTGTAAGTGTCTAAATTTTATCTAGAAACAAATTAGTGTAATGAATCAAATCAAATCACATTCACAAAACTTGGTATTGTCCCAAGCTCTGTGGAGAGCCAACGATAAAATATTTGATGATTCTTAATTTGCTTGGCCTACTCTGCTATTACTTTTAGAAATTTTGATGCTGTTTTTTATGGCAGCTATTAAATATCTATTTTAATACTAAGATAAGTCATACCAGTGATAACAAAAATAATAATGTACTATATTCATACTATATATTTACCTCTCTTACTTACCCATCATAGCTGACAATATCTCCTGCCACTACGAGGCTTAATAAGGTCACTAACTTAACCACCAATAGTTTCATTTTACTTCTGGGAAAATATCTTGTCAAACCAATTTATAACTCTAATATACTGAATTAAGATAAACTTAATATACATACTTTTATCAGTTCACAATTGAATAGAAAACTAAGCCGTTACCTGGTTCATAGTTATCATAAACGAAAATATTTTATCGAAAAAAAGTTTATTATCACATAGTATGAAACAATATAAAATAGGTAATACGAAAAAATGTAATCTGCTGACCAATATATTTAAATATTTTCAGTTCCAAGCTCAATTATTTAAAAGTGGCTCAACAATCTAAGAATAACAAATGTGTAAAAAATTATTTATGAAAAGGATAATGTTGTAGGATAAAGATTGGTTTTAAAAAACTTCACTCAAAGTGTTTATAATCATAATACATTTTTGTTGTTACCGAATTGTGACCATTGTCTATTTGTTTGAATATAGCCGAAAATATAGAAGCCAAATTTCCATTACTAATGCAAAGATTTGTTAGGAAACCATTTAATATCAGTAGATAAGCTATGGGGATCCCCGGCCAAGATCCCATGTTATTTCTTATGAAGGTTCATTTTGCAGAATTTCTTAAAAGGGGCCGACTTAACTACAATCCAACTAACGATAATAGTCTATAGTATACTAGGGATGTTTATAGTTGTTATTATAATTTAATAAATATGTGTTAGCGTATAATTTAAACTAACAGGATTCGGGGGACAGAGAGCGGTGTTTGAATATATAATGGGATTTGGCCGGGAATCCCCATAGCTTATCTACTAATATCCTATTGAAGGTAGTTGGGATTGTACCACAATGTATCATATTTTGATTATGGTTCTGTACTAATGCTTCTTACATTTGCTAGAATCCGTTGTCCCTATTACGCATCAAATTACATTAATTCAAATAACTTTGAAAATCTTAACATTTTATAGCTTATTTAGTGTGCTGGTGCGCATCGATTTTCTTTATATAATTTTCTACAATTCACTTGATGTTGATCATGAACATGATCCTTGTCAGAAACGCTTTCTACCAACAAACTTTAATATTTACTACAGCATGAATTAAAACAAATAACGACATAGCTACCTTCAATAATATGGTAAGGAGACGATTGCAAGAAGACAATTTACATGCAAGCTGCTCTTTGACACCCCCGTTGGACAAGAGTTCATAAAAGAGGCGCGACTCCCATGTGTATCGAAGCCATGGGAGGGCTATCGGGCGTAGGGAAACCGAAAAAAATCTTTATTAGCATAATCATTGCTATAATACAAAAACATAATTTAGTTGCAGTGAGAAAAAAATCTGAAGAAAAATCGTCCGAATTTTGTTCGAAATTTTGATCTTCGTTATCATCCAAATTGTACTAACACGCTAACGTTTCCTCTTCAGTGATTTATTTCGGATTTTTTTAAACCACTTTATATTTTTTATACCAATTGCCAATTACCAATTTAAATCTTTATTGCCTATTAACATAAATCTACTTAAAAGCTAATATATTTCATTTATTTCATTGCTAAAATATATAAATAGTTAGTACAAACATGGGTTTAAGTTTGACTCATTTTTTTTATATAAAAATAAATAAACATTCATACAAAAACGAACCTCCAGGGCGATAATTCCCGCCAAGAGGTGCGGACAGGGCGTCCTGGCAGCCGCTCTTGTAGTAGCTCTTTGCTCGTTTACTGGCTACTTTGTGATTTTCCTGTAGCTGGCATTTTCCTATAGAACAAATATATTAGGTTTTAGTTATTTATCTTCACAAGTTTTTAGAATTGATTGTAAGAAGATTGTTTTGGTTAATAGTTATCGTATAATGCACAGGAAAAACTGTGAAAAAAACCTGTTTCAAGCAATTAAAAATTAGAATCTATGTGAATTTGGTTGGAGTGGAAAAGGTGTATCAATGCCCTGCGAGGAGTTAAGGGGGTGGTTTAAGGTGTTTATTAGGATTGTGGTTGTATTTGTAAAGTGTGTGTGTGTGTGTGTACGAGTGCGTGTGCGTGTGCGTGAGCGTGTGCGTGGGCGTGGGCGTGGGCGTGCGTGCGTGTGTGTGTGTGTATCTGTCGCTGTGCATGTTTTGTTAGTTTTAGTCAACTTCGTAGTATAGTGGACTTCTATTATGTCGCGTATTATTGGTATGTTTGTGTAATTTGCGATTTTTGAAAGTGGATTATCAAAATGATTACTTTATTCTAAATTTAATACTAAACTGTAACGGGTACTAAATCCGAATATTGATACAAATTTTATTTATTTGATACATATATTCTGCGCCAAATATAGATAATCCCTGTCTGGAACAATTACTGATAACGTCAAAGCTGTGCTTAAAAATATAATTATTATCAATCAGACTTACGGTTGTACAAATTTAAAAAGTCTTGTAAGTAACATAATCCATCCTCATGATTCGACAAAGATCTTCTGACATCCATGTAAAACCAGGGTTGGCTTTAGGTGGTTATGTGTCAGATTTGCATGCATATATGAAGCGATATCTTACCTTGAATTTTTTTAGCGAATTCCGTAGGTATTATCCAAAGCTGATAAAGTCAATTTATTATATACACTCACTCAGAGAAAACTGGAGGTATAGGGGGATGTACTTAACAGTAAACTACGCAAACAAGAATAAAAGTATATTATTAATACCTGTTCAAAATGTTTTGTAGTTAAACTTTGGCGAATTTCGTTGAAAATCCATTTATAATGCGAGAAGGGCTGCTCGACGTCGACAGATTCAACTGGAGCAAATTTAAAATATGTAAACTTTTACAAAGTCACCACATTCATACCCGGTATAGCAAAGTCTACCACATTGCCGTTTAAAAGGTCTGTTACATCTGTCATCGTAACAAATCCGGGATTTTTTTTAACAGTTCGGAATTTTGTTTGTACCCTCGCAGTAATTTCTCCCTGTAATTGAAAAATATATCGTTGAAGATCGAACACAACGTTTATTGAATCAATTCTAGTAAATTCTGATGTTGGCCGATATTGGAGGTATGGCTAGAGGTCTTCGTGAAAAACTTCCGTGTATGGTCTCCAGATTTCCTTGAACAGTTGAATCCATAAATGCCTGTGAAATAGCAATTACCTCTTTTGAATTTAACTGCTGTATTAGTGATTTCACATTTTCAAAATGATAGTAATAGTACGATGCTACCTTTAGCCATCGTGTTAATGGGCTGTGGAGTATTTGGTAGAATTTCATGAAATAACCGTACACGACTTGGTGTTTTAAGAAAAACTTTCTTTACACTAGATATCAAATTATCAACATTAGGGTAGCACCCTATCAATTAGATACCTATTTAAACTTCATAAATTTTATTCACCCCAATATTAAATTTACGTTAGAGACAGAAAAACCTGACTAACGCGCAACAATAACAAAATTACATTTAATATTTATAGAAAATCGACATTCACAGATACCACAATATAAAATCATCTCCGACTCCTAAATCTCATAAACTAGTAGCCTATAATTCTATGATACACAGAGCTCCATCATTACCTCTTTCAAAGCAAAATCAAAAAACAGAATTAGACACTATAAAAACAATAGTTTTCAATAATGGCTTTCAAGAAAAAACAATAGAAACTTTAATTAATAGAAAACAATTAAAACTAGCATACCATAGTATTTATCCATATGTCAAAGATAAAAGAAGCACAAAATATGTCTCGTTAACATATGAAAATATTTCAGAAAAAAATTGTCAACATCTTGTCACAACATAATATTAAATTTAGTTTTAAATCACAGTCAAAACTTTCACATCTTTTGTTTAATGCAAAAGATAAAACTGATAATCTGGAGAAATCTGGAGTTTATAAATTAACATGCCCGGCTTGTAATGCCACTTATTTAGGTCAAACTGGTCGTACATTTAAAATTGGTATAAAGAACATTTACGTTCTTTTAGACTTAATAAAACTGATTCAACTTCTTCAAATCATTTTTTTAGAATCTAGTCACACTTTTCCAAAATTAGAGAACCTAAATATTTTACATACACAAGAAAAGAGCTTTAAATTAAATCTATTAGTCATTAGAAATATTCAAAAATAATTACAGTGAACCTAATAAACTTCTTAACGACCAGTTGGATCTATATCATACACCTCTCTTTCATGTATTTAAGTTTTAAAATTTCCATTATCTGAAAAAATTTTTTGTTAATAATGTTTAAATACCTAGTTATTATTGTTAAATTTTTAGATATCCGGTCACCCTAGGGTATAAAACTTGAATAATCCAAATTGAATTTGTAAAATTTCCGTAATCTCATTTGTATTTTGAATACTTAGATAATCTGGTCAACTTTATGGGTATAAAACTGAAAACAAACTTTTATGTCCTTCATTCACTTGCTATGAATCGTTTGAAAATGACACGTTAAGTGTCGAAACTGCAGTAACTTTTAGTTACAATAAAAAACAGTAATAAAAAACAAAGTAAAGTGTTTTATTCTATCATTATGATTGATTATCACAAAGTAACGGCTTCCACCATTCAATTTACGAATTTTAAAGACAATTTAAAAAATAAGATTGGAGTTGTTAGCTTTAGAAATTTTAATCAACAATGTAATTGATCAGTGAAAGAAACAAATCTAGAAAAGCATAAACGTAAGTGGATGTCATTACAGTTTTTTGAGTAATTTCTTAGCAAAGTTTTCTTTTATACAATAACAGGTGTTAAATTAAAATCATTATAAAAATAATGTTTAATTTCAAACGCTCCTATATAACCTGGTTAGCATGTATGGCTTGTGTCAAGCCAGTATATCATACTGAATATAATCAAGAGTAAGTACTCTAAATTTCATTGAAATGCAAACATAAACAAAAAAATACTAACAAAACAACCATGTAATTTTTTTGTCACATAGTGTGCATTTGCATCAAATTGGAGTTATCTAGTACGAGTATAATTAAAATTAATCTACCATCCATAATAACTTATGTTAATGTCATTATTGGAAGAAATACTTACAGTGGTGTGAGTGTATTCGTATCCATTGGGATTGGCCACGGGTACAATAGTCAACATGTTCAAATAAATCTTTGTTTTCTTGATTTTCAACAAGCTGATTGATGATATACAAAGCCATAGGTGGTGCTATCCATTCTCTGGCATGAACAGCTGCATCTGCGAATATAGTTAGCTTGTTGGATCCTCCACTGGAAATTTTTACAAGAAGGATATCCCGCCAAATGACTGTCCGAGTAGCTCGATCTTAACAATATTGGGGTAATCTTCTGCCAGTTTTCTTACATATTATGTGTTTATCTAAAAAATACTTTAATAAAAAAAACGTAGTGATTTCTGTAATCATTTTTTGGTTTCCTAAGGGAGTAGAATAGTAGAAGATGGAAGGGCACATAACACGCTTCATTCATTTTGACGATAACACTAATTAATAATGATGCAGCATAGTAAAATTTCATACTGGTACGTGCTTACAATCTACACAAACACCTCAAATTGTAAATTCGTTGAGCGAAAGTTGAGGTATCACTTACTCACTAATTTATTAAATAATTAATAATTAAGAACACTAATTAATGAAGGACTTAACTATAATAACAATTAAACATTTAGGAATCACTGCTTTAGCCTCTAACTTATTTCTTCTTTATTCGTACAATTCCAAATTAAGACTTTTTCCTGTGGTTCTTCAGTCACAGCAGCATTTACCCGTTCAGAGTTGCGTTGACGACAGTTTTCATTAATATGGCCTACTTTGCTACACCTGTAACAGCGGATACCTCAATTCGGTCACCCACCTTATTTTTGGCCTTGTTTCGGATGAAAATTCGTTTTTGCCAGTAGTTGGGTGATCTTTTGTATCTCGGGTAATGCAAGTTGAGTGTTTTTTCTGCCGGGGTTTCTTCTCTGGTTTGATTGTGTGGTATCCTTGTAGGCAGCTTCAATGTCGAGTGCATGTATTAGAGCCTCACTACTTCGCATGTGCCTGGCTAACTAAAGATTCGCTTAACCTTCTGGTCCATTACTGCATCAATAAATGCACCAACTGCTAACTGTTGTGGAAACTGAATTGGAGCATCAAGATATGCTAGATGAGCCAATCTCTCCACATCAGCCTCAAACTCCTGAAGGTTTCTCCATCCCGTTTCCTGCGTTATTTGAGCCTAATATACTTGTGCAAGATGTTGGTCGCCATATCTTAGTTCTAACGCTGCCTCCAGAAAACTAAAGATTTGATGCTGTGTTGCAGGAATTGTTTGGATCAGATCTAATGCTCGGCCCCTCAGTGCTAAGACCAATGCGCTTATGTTTTCTTCATCGTTACAGTTATTTGAATGTGCAGCTCCTCGAACTGTCTCTTATGCGCTGACCATGAACTTTAATCGTCAGCACTAACTGGCCACCATTTTCTCTTAATTATTGTTTGAGCCTGGTTACTTATTCTTCAATTTGACTGACTATTGCCTTAATTTCATTGAATTTTCCCTAAACTTGACTGACTTTTCCTTTGCCTTCACTAACGTCGTCTTTAATTTCACTACGTCTTCTTTAATTTCACTGACGTCTTCTTTAATTTCACTGACATCTTATTTAAATTCACTGACTTGTCCCTCGACTTCACGGAGTCTCCCTGTGACCTTATTGGTTTTCTATAACATCGCCTTTAAATTTTTCAGTGAGTTAGTAAGTGGCTGCCTGCTGTTTATCTAGACTTGTCTTTATATCTTCTCTTTCCTCTTGTCGTCTTATTTCGAGGCCCTCCATCATTTTCCTTAAGCCTTCTTTTTCTTCCTGTCTTTTTATTTATCGTTCTTTTTCTTTTCTACCGACTTCTTTCTTGTTCTTCTTTTTCTTTCTGTCGTGTCTTCTTCTGGTCTTTCATGAATAGTGTCCTGTAGCTTATATCTCATTGTAACCATTAGTTTCCGAGAAGAACACTGTAGAACCGTCTCGAATAACACAGAAATATTTTCTTCCAATCCATTTCCGACACCAAATTATTACATGTTTTCTATCCACACAAACACCTCAATTCCTAAATTCGTTGGTTCAAAGTCCAAGGAACACTTACTCACTACTTTATTAACTAATTAATCATTAACAGCAATAACTTAATGAACGAATGGACCATAATTACAATTAAACATATAAAAAATCATCACTTAATCTCTAATTTATTTCTTCTTACTCGTACAATTCCAAGTACATGTGTAAAGTAAATGACGTAAGTAATAAATATAGCTGGCAGTGTTGCCACTGTCAGAGTTTACCTCGTTCGTCACAATTATCCTATTTCAAATTACTATAATAGTTAATAATAGTTCTACTATGGTTTTACTTATCTCCCAGAAATGAAATAAAATTGAAAATAACCATTTTATAAGCAAGCATACACTTTAAAAGAACGGAAAAATAAATGTGTTTACCTATACAACAGTTGCTACGAATGTATGGTTCATATGGGGATTGACGTTTGGGTGTCGTTCCATGTAAAGTCATTTTGCTTGTCTTACATTTTCATCAGTTTGAAAATATGCCTTAAACATATCCACCCGCTCAGCATTAGAATAATAATTATTTGCCGTTGTTATTCACTACTCGTCACAAAATGAACACCAAACAAACAAATTATAAATAATATACAACAGTAAAACAGTAACTAAAAATTTCGATTATAAATTTAATCACAAAAAACTGTAAATAACGGTATAAAACACACTTTTGCAAATACTCATGCAATGACAAGTACGCAAGTATGCCTAATCGAAAACACTGATTCTTGAAAGACAATTACTGCATGAGAAGTGTTCTTTTGCCTATACGGTTCATATCGATATGATATGTTCTCGTTCTTTCGACGTAGATTACTTTGCTTAAATGTTCGATTCGAATCCATGTTATGTACAATAAAGATGGGTTACTTGAAAATAATCCTTGCGCGCATGCGAGAGAGAAGGTTGCGTGTAAAATGTCAAACAAAACGAACCCTCAAAACAGGCTAGAAAGACCGTCAAATCTTTTATATTTGTGAGAGAACCACTTTAAATTTAAACAAACTTCAGTGGCTAGGCCACAAATAAATCTTTGTAACACAAAACATAACAAAAGTTATAGGTTACGCAGGTTAATTGTTTACAACAACGACGAAAAAACAAAATCGGATTATTTATATCTATGGATTGCTTGGATATGAAACAGAAAAGCAAAAGAACAGCCTTATGATCAAGTCAAAGAGATCACATGGTCTAAAGAGTAAGTTTGTTACAAATGGTAATTATTTAATACCCAATAAGATGCTTCAAATTTCCTGAAAATTTTTCTACCCTCATAATGAGGTACTCTGAACACGAATATGTAGTTTTTTTCGCCGGTGACAAGCCGTTATGGGAAAAGGAAAAAAATATATTTTCACACATTTCTGTCACTTTATATTGGACATACCTAACAATTAAAATTTTTTCTCGTCAATAATACTCTGGGCGGTTATGAGGATAGTATAAGACATTTTTTATAAAACGATCCATGTTTTCCTTAGAATAACAGCGGTTTCAGAATGTATCTAAAGTGCGGCTCAAATAATTTCACTGCGTTCCTTGTCCTACAATAATCATTCAAATTTATGTCATTCCCCTTAAATTTTCTTGCCCTTAAATGTCCTATTTTGCAATTTTTACTGTTTTTATGAAGAATTTGAATAGTTATTGTAGGGCAAGGAACACATTGAAATTATTTGACCTGCACTTTAAACTTTAGACACAATTCACTGTGAACACAATAACTACGTTTTCATGAAGTATCAAATCGATTTGAATACGGTTCCCGACTGAAAACTGCATGGAAACAGGTATTGAATTCGATTTGAATCCCAAGGCCGATTAGACTTTTCCTGGGATCATATCGAGATCCATCTCAATCCAACTACATAAAAACGGCTATTGTATTGAATCTAAACATGCGCACTGTGAAGTTTGTTTTATAACCTTAAATTCAAACCTTTTCAAACTTTCCATTTTGTGGCTGAGTGGCTGTTAAACTTAATTTATTTAAAATAAAAATATGTAGTGATAAATTATAGTTTCCAACAAACCAAAAATATCAGCTGATAAAAAACACCTACTCCAAGATGATAGTTAACAGCTACCAAATATTAAAATTTCAAAACGGGATTTCAAATCATTTTAGATACTGTTCATGAAAACGTTGAATGGTTATTGAACTGAGGTCGATGTCAATACTCCATGGAAACATAGTAAATATCTGACACACCACGCTAACATCTCAGTTCACATTATGGCGTGGTTGAATTTTTATCATGTAATGGCGCTATCCCGAATAAAGTGTTGTTTTCTCAAGAAAAAAATTGATCTTCTTTATAAAAAATGACGTATACTATCCTCCTAACTGTCCAGAGAATTAAGGAGGAAAAAAAATGCAAATTGTTTGGTATGTCCAGTGTAAAAAGTGACAGAAGTGTATGAAAATACTGCAAACTATTTTCCATTACCCGATTATTATTGTGTTGCACCTTCAGTGTTTCACTATTAAAGACGAATTAAAATAGTAGAGAGCTGATTTATTCCCATAACCCCTACACATTATTGTAATAGCAGAGGGTAAGTACCTACTTGTTAAAAATAATAATCGTTTTACAAACTTTGAAAAAATGAAATGGAAACATTGGATTTCTCTCGAGATTCCTTAAAAAGTGTACTGTTCATCGGAACATTTGATTTTAGTCGTACGGTCCATATGAATCACTTAATGAGAAAGGTATTTTAAAATATTTAAAAAAATATTTCAAATGGAGCAATTAATCGCTTAAGTGGGTAATAATTTCATCTAAAATTATTACAAATTCGGGAACGAACTTACTACTAGGGTTCAGTGTTTCAATCGTGGGTTAGCTAAACTCGCACTTTTAGAATTCGAATTTTTTCAATTTTACATTTATTTTGGAAGTGGTTATAGCAACAAATATTTTATGCTAAAGTAACTTTTAGTTGAAGTGGTTTTTTATTAGAATCTCATCGATTTTTATGCAAATATATTACTAGTTCCCTCCAACTTATAGTTAACTCACGATTGTAAAACTGGGCCTTGGTGACATAGTTGTATAAGAAATGCGGCAACGTTGCCTCAATAAAATACACCATTTTAAATAAGATGGAAAATGTTTCGAATAACCAGCAGTTCCAAAACAGTTTCATCGAATTTTTTTGAAAGTCTGTAACTCACTTATACGTGGGTATTAAAAATAAATGTGTCAGTGGGTTTTTACAGATGTTAAGAATCGGTGGTTTAAATAAAACTACCCACTTAAGACTCACACTGTATATTCTAACATAAATTGTGCATGGTGAATGGTAACTGAAAATTCTTAATATTTCTTCCCAGGGAGAAAAAAATAAAATTTTGTGCTGTGTTCTAACTCTCGAAAATGTCGCCTTTATGTACATGTGCATAAGGATCAAGTACCAGCGTTACATATAGACAACCAGTGTGTCATGATATGACTATTTTACATAAGTTGCATAATTATGTGACGTCACACTAATATGGTCCATTCTAATTTCAAATTAATTTCAGTCTCCAGTTTGTCAAATAATAATGATATGAATATAGGACGAAGTGACAGATTCTTATATTATTAAAGACGGATAAATTCTGTAAAAGTAATTTCTCTTGTGGCTCTTCTGATGCGGTCATCCACTTCTTGAATCTTTCTATTATAAAAAAAATCTTAGATCCATATTCAACTCATAAATAACAAAAAATAAAAGAGTAATGTGTACTTACTCTTCTACATAATTAATGAGAATGTTATAACATAGACGGTGAATTTTCATCACGTCCTCAAATCCCTCTTGGGCAACTGGAGAGACCATAATATCAATAGGTGCATTAAGATTTCGTGGCCTGGACTAGAAATCAAAATTTCCATTATCTTGAAATATGTTTAAGAAAGTTACTTCGGCTTTTAGTTTTTGAAATAATCTGGTACACTTTACACCTATAAAAAATAAATAATGCAAAATTTGTAGGTACAAATTGTACGACGAATAAAATAATGGTTTTGCTGAAGCGACTTGTGGTTAAATTTACCTAATATAAGTATGCGGCCCGCATAATTTAGCAAGGGAAGCTTGGAACGCTTAGGGTAAAATAATATGCTTCTAAATATCTTTTACTTTAAAATTTTTTGTTTGAAGATATCTCCACAAATAAAATATGAATTACAACACTACAGTTTGTAAATAAATGTTGAATGTCTTGTTTAGAACATTTTGCATTATGGATATCAAAAACCAGATTAAGTGCATTACTTCAGTAAAAGTCATACAAATCTTATAAAGGGTTACTGAAATTTGTGTATGGAATACTTTCGACAAATATCTTAGTGCTTTTAGAAAGTCTAAGAAAGCTGATTTTGTCGTTCTAAATAATGTCTCAAAAATCCCCGGCGATCCGTTGTACGCACAATTTTTTTGTTGGTGCGGAACATATAAAAAATTGTCTTTTGTAGCAATGCCAAACGTTACATTTTTTTTCGTAGTTTTTCCTACTTTAATAACTTTTTTTTAACATTTTTGACTTTTGTAAAACAAACAAGAAATAAACTGTAGACAATTTTTCATCAAAGAAATTTTGCTCTAGTTTTAAGATCGGAATAGAGTATTCCGAAACATCAACTCTTAGTCAGCCACAGTATTTCACATTTAACATTTTTTTGGGTGTAAGACATTTTTTGGATAGCATAAAGCATTTTTCAAAAAACATTCTCTGGTGCCCATTTGGCGCAGAGGTATATTTATCAATTTTTTTAAAATAATCTGTGGGACAGTGGTTTAATACCCATGGAAGGTGGGAAGAAACATTATAGGATGTTACAAATAAATAACTGTAGACAATATATAACAATATATTCGTACAACGAAAAGATGCAACTGAATATCTGAAAATGGAATTATAATAAAAATCGCAAACTGGAAATAAATTAATAAAGGCACGTGGGAAAAAAGATCTATACTGTTCTTTTGGTTACATATGCTTGCTTGGGTGAACATTTATTGTTT
>JANEYF010003989.1:57500-77407 GCA_029963845.1 Rhamnusium bicolor | reverse complement strand
AGAACGATGAAGGTGCATATTTTATCAAAATCGAGATAGGTGGTGCAATCTATAGATTTTTGCATGTACGATACACTTAGTAAACATTTGCGGGAAAAACAGTAAAGGTCGCTATAATACAACTAAAAATAGTTTTAGTGTTTGTGGGAAAAACGATGAGCGTGCCTTGCGTTTGATGGAATAATGATGAGCGTTGCTTATTTCTGAATGTACGCACTTTGACTTTTATAAGTCACCTGACTGTCACAAGTTTGGGGTTATTTTATCGAGACGTTTTGTTACTGTGTCCTGTGAGTTATCGGTGAATCTATAACATTAATAATGGATGAAACTATGTGTCCTGAAGTCACTAAAAAGCCGAGAAAACGGAAACAAACTGGAAGAATGCGTGATGCAGCTAAGAAAATGAGAACTCAGACCCATGAAACAGGTGAGGACCGCAAATGCACTAAATTAAAATGTTTCCAAAACATAAATGTAGAAGAGCAACGGATTATAATTAAAGAATTTAATGTGTTACCTACTTATGACTCACAGAATAGTTATTTATGTGGTTTAATTGAGTCACATTTGGTGAAAAGGAAGCGCAACAGAGAACGTCATGAGAATGCTGCTTTCCATAACTATTCATACAAATACAAGGTGCGTTTGATAAGAGAAGATAAACTTGTTGAAGTTCCTATCTGCTACAAAGCCATGATAAGTTTACACGGCATCACACCGAGAAGACTACAAACTATCCAGAACCAAATGACTACTCACGGAAAAGTACTTTCTGACAAATGGGGCAGACATAAGAACCGACCCCATACATTGTCGCAAAATACACTGACCAAAGTCCATGAACACATTCAATCTTTGCAAGGGCGAAAATCACATTATTCTCTGAACAAATCTGAAAAATTGTACCTTCCCGATGAACTTAGTGTCAAAAAAATTGCACGAAATGTACTTAGAAAAGTTTAAAAGTTTTCCTATTTCATATCATTCATACCGAAAAATCTTCGTAACGGATTATAATATTTCGTTTGGTTATCCTAGATATGACACATGCAGTAAATGTGATGACTTTACCTCTCGGGAAAGTATTTTAAAAAAAAGAAGATAGCAGAAGTTGAACGAGGCGAACGCGAAAATTTCCTAGAAAATCTTCAAAACCTTACTGTACAAAACAAGGTTCACAAGAAAAAGGCTAACGTTTTCTTCGAGAGAAAGAAGAAATGCAGGGAAAGAGCCAAACAGGAATTGAATTTCGAAGCTGTGGCTTTTGATTTTCAAAAAAATATCCCCGTATATCAACTAATGATGTCTATTATAAGCGTCAATTGTCGGTTTTTTTGTTTAATGTTCATGTGTTATCCACAGGGGAATCCATTTTTTATGGCTATGACCAGACTATCGGAAAAAGAGGCGCTGACGATGTAGTATCAATGATGCATCATTTCATTTTTAATATTCTTTCTCCTGAAGTGAAACACATTGCATTATTTTGCGACTCCTGCCCCGGACAAAATAAGAACTTTACCATGTTCCGGTATCTGCACTACGTTGTTCACAGATGCCGACGGTTGGATTCAGTTACTGTCACATTTCCTGAACGCGGTCACTCCTATATGGAGTGCGATCGTAATATACTCTAATACCAAAGAAGGTGAAAACAGAAGTTCCGTCAGATTTATATGAGGTAATTGAGAATGCCAGGATCAAGCCAAGCCCATTCAAAGTAGTTCGATGTGATCAAACCTTGTTAAAAAAATGGTCAGATTTCTTTAAAAATTTGGGCTACTATAGAACCAAGTTAGCGGTTCCTACAAGACCAATCAAGGAAGTCAGTATATCGTTTGAAAAATCAAGGTTCTTGTAGAACAGATTTACCTATAATGGTCATTGGGAAACTACTGTTATAATAGACAGCACGAAGAGGTCTAAAAACAATCAAAGCGGCAACATCTGCTTACAAGAAAATGAATTTTTCTTGCCTGGAGAAGCCTATACCGCACCAATACCTTTACCTATTAAAAAGTGGAAGAATTTGCAGGTGACTCTTGTACTGGTTGAAATATTTCGAAATCTTATACATTAATGTTTTTTTCAGGAATTAACCAAATTTTTGGACCGTCAAGAATCGGTGGATTTTTATAATAACCTGCCTTATTCTAATATGGCGCAAGATTGCGACGCCGAATGAGTTCTTTTTTATATTATTATTAATGATCTTGTTATTTTTTTTATGATTAATAATGACGAATATAATTTTTGTATTCTGCGTGAATTTTTCTTTCATTTCTTTATTAATTTTGTTTTTTTTTCATATTTGGGGGGGAGCTGGGGGGGCTTCTTTCCAAAATTTTATGTCTTTTTGGAATTGTTTCAGTTTTGTAAGATTGTGTATGATGGTATTTTATAAAAAAGAAAATGAAATGAGAAATAATAAATAATGATGGTGTCCTACTTAAAAAAAAACAAAAAAAATTACTCAAAAAATTTTGTGTGTGTCATCATCTTTGGTGGTACTAGTAAAGCATGAGACTACCCGATTGTAGACTCTAAATTAGGATTATATTTACTCTTCTTACGAGATAATGCTCGAAAGTTAAAAAATCGATTTTCTCAATTTCAAAGTCGACACACATTCATCGTTTTCCCGCCAACTCCTCATATATATATATATATGTTTTTAATTTTCTATATTCATTTATTTGTTGTATCCGTATAATTTGTCTTCGAACCTTCTTTGGGTATTAAGTCGCTATTCTATATAAATTGTTTATATATTTTTTTAAATAAACCATACGTAGCAAAAGCATTGTTCAGATTGTTTTTTTTCTTCAAAAAACCAACCTATGACTAATCCTTTCAGCGCAGAGATTTATTTAACAAATTCTTTAAATAATTTATAAGATGGTGGATACCCAAAGCAAGTGCGCGGAGAAATAGTTTTTTTATTATAAATAAATTAAACAGCGTTATTAACAAAAATTAACAATTTATTTAATATTAGTGAATATACGAAATTTTCATTGTTTTTGAGAAATAAATATTTGTTCACTATAAATAAATTAAAAACGGAATTAATGTTCATCAACAATAAATCCACGCAATTTTCTGTAAAAAAGTCTTATTCCTGAGAAATAAATATTTAATGCTCAGAAACAAATATTTAATGTTCAGAAACAAATGTTTAATGTTCACAAATAAATATTTAATGTTCAGAAACAAATATTTCTTACAAATAAGTATTTTGATTTAATTGATAAATATTAAATATTCGGCTTTTAATCAAATAAATGCGTTAATTCTCCCAATTAAATGTTTAATTCACCAAATACAAAGGAATCATTTATTTGGTTGAAATAAAATTTATTTCTCCCAAGTAAATCATTCTCTCAGTGTGTTATCGCGAACCACATAGACAGACACACAGACAGAAATTTTTTTCTGTCTGAAATTTTGTGTATCCTCATAATTTGTCGAGATTCGTCCAAAAAATGCAATAAAAATTTTCAAAATTTTTTTTCACGAATATATAACTTCCTCACTTTGAGGGGTGAGGAAGTAATAAGGATGTTATTGTGGTGTTTCCATACTGCACATAAAATTTTAAATAAATTTATGTATTTTTCCTCCTTTGATTATTAATAAATCTGAGTTATTATATTTTGGGATAAACAAACATTAATTTAAAACTCTTAACATGCCTATGAAAGCAATAAGCAGCTCTTAGTTGATTCAGCTTAACTCGTCATTAAATATTAACAGACGACCCTTCTCAAACTACCGGAAGTAATTTTTCTAGCAAATATGCCATATTAATTTATAACCTCATCTAACTGAATATATCCTCATAATGCAACCAAAGCTAATCCTTCGTAACAATATTCTACAGTATCTATTACAGCGATATATATGAAGGATTAAATTGATGTCACAAACCATACATCCATCATCGCTATCTCCCCTCTAAATGAATATAAAGTGTCATTTTGATTGCATTTAATTTATTGCTTTTATTTGGGCATATACATTTGTTGTTACGGTTCAAGTATTTCTTAATTAGGGTTTCACATTTGTCGCACAAACTTCTAAAACATGGTGAACGGTAGTTAGTGAACTAAATTAATTTTCTCTTGCGAAATTAGTTCAGGAGAAAACTATTCGTATTTTTACACTTTAGATCAATTCATAACTGACACAATTATTAGAACGACAAAATATACTCAAATACCAATTTTTTTCTATCAACAAAAAATTATTTTTAAATTTTGTAATATTTGAATAATCAACCTTATTCTGGTAGTCAATAGTTATTGGTTACTAAAAAATATTTAATACGTATGGAGGTTTAGGATTGTGGTGTACATTAATAATTTTCAATACTGATTGTTAACCAACATTCTTGAAAAATAGATGTTCTTGTAAATTAACTAATAATTGCTATTCTGGTGATCAATATTATTCAGTTTTATCTACAACACATTGGAAATCTAATGAAGCCATTATTAATTTTTTAAATAAATTATCTTGTTAATAATGAGGAAAGACAAAAAACATGCTGTTATAGGTATGAAATAAGAATAGGACTTTTCTAAAAGTACAATTTGTTTAGTATTAAGCATAATTGAAAGAAAAAATGTAATGGGATATCTTCAAACAATTAATTTGCCTAATAATTTTTAAGTTTTCCCATAACACATTTAATTCTGTGGAATTAATGTTAGAGGTTAGTTTTCAAGATATTAATATACTGTTTTCTTATGAATGTTTTAAAAATTAATATATTGAATTGCATTTTGGAGATTCTTTTCTTTTGCGTGGCCATAACACTGTCTGTAGAGCTAGAGAACGTATAATCTCAGTCATAGAACAAAAATATACTTTTTGAATTTTCAACTTAAAATCAAGCTAATGAAATCACAGAACTTACTAAGTAATATTTTATTATTTTAAGCAGCCAAGGAATTGACTTAACATGCAATCAAACATAAAAAAATATGAAATTCATGGATGATTGAAAAATATAAATGATGATATAGCATAGAGAATGAAAAAAAAGTTAAACCCGCAAGCATTATATCACAATTTTCAGGATTTGTTATTGATTGTCAAGATTACCAAGTGTTCCAACATTTGTTTAGCATTAAAACACTCTAATTTCCTTCATTTTCTTGTACTTTTTTTTGAAGAACAGTGATGGTGGGTGAGCTTGGTTAACTAGCTTCGTATTATTTAAAAACCTACGACCGCGACGGCCTAAAAGTTATTTCCAAAATCTGTAATCACTAGAATACGTATTTTGAGATATTGGAAAATAACTAATGATCACCAGAATAAAACTTATTATGCTTATGTTCCTTCCTCTAAAATTGAGAAAATCTTAGTTAAAATGAAACCAAATATGTTGTTATATGAAGCTTTAAAATTTAAAGAAGAAACATCGTACGTATTTAAGTAATCAAGCACGTTTCTGAAAAATAACAGTCTGACCCAACATATACTTGTTAGGGCTCGTATATAGAATTATTGTAGTTAAACAAAGTAATTTACACTGAGAAACAAAAATATTACAAAACCGTCATAGAAAATTCCGATAATATTCGTTTAACATAAAATGTTAATCATTTCATAAAAACTGACAATTCTAAAAATACAGAAAAAATGTCAATATATGTAGGTACAGGGCGTAAATATAATTAATTCAATGGAAATTGCAAATACTTTTAGAAATTCTTTATTAATACTGTTGAAAATATCATCCCTAATAGTACACTGAAAAACCGACAAAAACGTTTCAAAAAATTTTTTTAAGGTACAACCACATGGGACCTTCACAGAATAATAGATTAGGCCCTTGGCCATCTAAAATGGGAAATTACAACATTTTCTGGGAGGTCCAACTTTTTTTATTATGAAAAATGTCATAAATCTGTCAAAATTAATTTTTCGTACTTTTTTCACACATCCCTCACGATATCTCCGGAACCAATTGAGATAATCAAGTTTTTTTTTTTTTAATCGATAAAGGAAACGTGAGCGGAGGTGACTGAATTAATTTAGTCTTTATGGAAAACCTAGTTTTTTATAAAATTAGGTAATACTTTAACATTTATTTTTCTTGCAGTACTTTTTTCAGTAAGCGAAAAACTTTTTTGTTTTAAGGAATTTTGCCACAGTATATGCATAGGGAATAAAATTAACACATCAAGGAAGTTTTTTAAAAAAAAACGCAATACTCTACGACTTGTACGTTTCAAGTTATTGTTATTTGAAATTAAGTTTCTGCGGGCAGGATATCTCCCCCGGTTCTACTGTGCTTTAATCAGTGTGTTATGCGTGTTGTGGGTGCACACTATTAAGTATTATTTTTGACATATTTTTAATATAAATTTTATTTTCATAAGCACTTAGGTTTTACTTATCATTATTTACATTGCACATTATTTAAAATCCATTATATTTATACATTAAAACCTAAAATTGAATTAAAAAAAATACGAAATAATTATTTATTTTAAAACATAAATTTAAAACTTGTTATAAAAATATTTTAAAAATCGTCAACGTCGGAATCTAAAAATATCTAGACAGTTCCTTGGTTGCAGCAGTTTGCATATTTGCACTCACTGCAGCATTTCAAACCTTGAGCAAAACAGGTACATCTGTTGTTACAGACCCTGTCGGAACATCTTATTGACAAACTTTGCCTTACAATATCGGGCACAGATTTTTGACTAGAAAAAGTTGCCTTCCAAACATTTTCTTCAAATATCCAACCGTATCGAGTTGGATCTTCCATCTGCATGTATTGTATATGGCTATTATACTAAATTTTTAATTGATACAGACACCTGGCTCCGTGGTCTAGAGGTAATGTACTTGCCTCAAAACTTCGGGGTCCGGGGTTCGATTTTGTTTGTACAATGCCGAGTGTGGCATTCTAATTAAGTTTTTGTGATGTATTTTAATATGCAATAAATGTTTTAAATTGGAATTGGAATTGGTTCGATTCCCGGTCGAGGAACTGGGATTTTTCTGTGAGAGAGATTAATCGTAGTATACTCGGACATTGGGTGTGTGTCCATTGTCTCTAAATCTGTAGCCCTCTCCCACACAAGGTCATTCCAGACCTTCAGGGATAAAGAGGGTTGTAATTTCATGTGGTGTTATTATTATATTATACCAAAAAAAGAAAATAATTACATGTAGGTGTTTTGTTTCTTTTTTAATAGGTATGGGCGATCTAGAAAAATAATTATTACCTTTTTAAATGTTGTCTAAAAGCATGGTCAGTAGGAGGCAGCTGAGAAGCTGGCCGATTTGTACTTGTTGTTAAGTCCCATCTCATTCAGGGATTTTATATTTTTGTTTTTATTCTTATATAAATAAAGCGTATATTTTACCCCCTAATTCCATCGCTTTATCCTCTGACAGAAAAGGAAGGTTTTCTAAATCTTTTAAATTATTTAAATTTTTATATAAAACATAGAATGCCGTTTTCTTCCCTATTTTATACATGGCATTAGTTGTGTCACAACCAGTTAGGCAATGAATCGTTAATACTTTCTTGCAAATTTCCTCTCCTAAATTTGCCACAATATTGTTAATTGACAAAAATTGTATATTCTTACTATGTCCTAATTGTATAAATATATTCCTATGGGACATATCTGGTGTTTCACAGTAATAATGTGAAAGCAAAATCAGGACATCAGTATCAACAGATTTTACCAGATTTGTATTACCTGATTTTAATTCTGATAACATAAAATAAACATTCCATTGTTAAGCATTAAATAATATGTAAAAACTCAATAAAAATAATACTCATTCGCATTCACATTACGCAAAAGAAAAGCTTGTTTCTAAATGACAATATATTATGTATAATATAAGATTACTTGTATTCAATAGTCTACACTGTACACACTTGAGTGGCGCCGCAGTGAGGCGCATCTAGGATCGAAAAACTCGTAACTTTAAAAAACAAAATCTCGAAAACTATAAGTCGTAGAGAACTGAATTTTTTTTTAAAAACTTCCTTGAAGTGTAAACTTTATTTCATACACATATGGTATGACAAAATTCCTTAAAATAAAAAAGTTTTTCGCTTACCGAAAAAAATGCAGCAAGGAAGATAAACGTTCCAGTTTCACCTAGTTTTACAAAAAAAATTAAATTTTCCATAAAAACGAAATTAAAGCAGTGACCTTCGCCCACATTTCCTTTATCAATTAAAAAAAAATACCTACAATTATCTCGATTGGTTCCGGAGATATCATGAGGGATGTGTGAAAAAGTAAGAAAATTTAATTTTGACAAATTTATGACATTCTTCGTAATAAAAAAAGTTTGACCTCCAAAAAAAATGTTGTAATTGGCCATTACAGATGGCCAAGGACCTAGGCTATCATGCTGTGAAGGTCCCAAGTGGTTGTACCTTAAAAAATTTTTTTTCAAGAAGGAAGCTACTTTTTCCTCGTTTTACGGTGCACTATAAAGTCCCAAGTAAATTAACACGTATTATGAATATTTGCAAAAATCTTGTTATAACAATAGAATCCATATTACCTTTTTTGTTAGCATTAATAAGAAATTTTTTTTAAAATCAATAGGATATGATGGTATACCAATGACTATGACAAAAAAATAATATTAACTTTCTTGTAAAGTAATTAACATAACTTGTTAATTTATAGTTGTTAAACGGAATTTCTCCTTCAAGCTGTTTTAAAATATCTATAACTAAACCATTGTATAAAAAAACTTGATAGACAATTATAAGGGTGTATCACTATTAACATTGTTTTCTAAAATTTTGGAATGTATTACAAAAATCCAAGTAACAGTATATTTAAATAATAATAATTAGAATATTATCATTATTTAAATATACTGTTACTAGATTTTTACAATATTTTCCAAAATTTTAGAAAACAATGGTAATAGTAATAAATCATAGTTTGGTTTTAGGCAAAATCACAATACATCTGATGCGACTTTCACTTTAATTAACTATATTAGTAAGGCATTAGAAACTAAACAGCAACCTCTTTTCTGTGACCTATTTAAAGCTTTTGACTGCGTTAATCTTGAAATACTTTTAGGTAAACTGGACTACTAAGGAATTCAAGGTAATAAGAATAACTGGTTAAAAGTTATTTGACGGGCTGACAAATATGTGTGGAAATTGAAGAAAATTCACATAACTGTTCTTAAAAAAATCGATCCGACTTTTCAAAAGATTTAATGCGGGGTTGCACAAGAATCCATTCTTGGATCAGTTATGTTTTTAATATACAGGATGTCCCATAATTAAGTACCTTCCTTCAAGGGGGTGGTAGAACTGTAAAAAATAAGTTGAGTTTTGTATATAAACATTTGCCTTAAATCAGTTTATAAAGGGAGCTGCAACCCCTTAACTTATACCAGTTTTACGCCAATAAACTCGAAACATCTTAAGTTGCAAAAATAAAATTTTTACGGTTTATTAAATTCGAAATTTTACATATTTCCTCAAACAATAATATGATTTGTAGGGGTGGTTACAAAGAGGATGGGGGTGAATTTTTGCCATAACTTTTTTTATCTTATTTTTTTTAGGGATTTATAACGAAAAGAAGCTCCAATGTTTAAAACTGCATAAAAAAGGTCCTCTTACTAAGTGTCGATGGAAGCTATCATTTTGGAGTTATTTGTATTTAAATATTGCAATGTAGCTCATTTTCTAATTGTAATACCATAATAGAAAACAATTTTAGCTCTCAGTTTGGCAAGTTTCTCAGTTGTTTTTATAGCAGTTACCTTTGTTTTATATTATTAGCACAATCTTATAGTGAAATATCATTGAAATTCTTGTTGTTGAAATGTCATAATTATTTCGTGAATATTCATTTAATATTGGGCAAATGGACGGGAAATTCAGGAAATATGAAAGGATGTATTTTAACTTCAACGATTAAATGCATGAATTTAATTTTAAAAATTTATTGAAACAGAGAAATTAATTTTGTTAGTTTTAAGTATCTTTTAAATTATCTTTTTTATTATTAATCACCTTCTGAACTTTAAGACACAAACTTAAAACAATAATACTTATAAAATTATTGTAAATAAAAAAAGAAATATTTCTTTGTCCTTAAATTACATGTTTCATTGCGTAAAGCGATATTTTAAATTTCTCTACAAAAATTATAGTTAAAAATATTATGGAATTATTTTTGTAGAGATACCTATCCATTACTGTATACCCATTCTGTATTGCAAATAACTCCAAAACGATGTCTCCTATTGAAATTTAGTAAGAGCAACTTTTTTTAGGTAGTTTTAAACACTGGTACCCTTTTCCGTTTTAAATGTCAAAAAAAGAAGACAATATTTATGAACAAAATTCACTATTTCATTTGGATTGTTTTGATTTTTGTCCTGGTTTCTGTTGTTAAAATTAAAATCAGTATATTAATATAAGTATATTCAAAAGAGAATGCATATAGTAAATAACAAAAACAATAAAAATCAAGTTGACATAGATTTACAACCTAACTACTTAGGACCCATATTTAACAACACAAACCAGGGCAAAAATCATAACAATCCAAATAAAGACAAAATATACATATCGGCACCATACATACCACAAATATCAGAAAAAGTTCAAAAAGAATTAGGTAAATATAACATACAATTAGCATACAGAAATGATAATAGCATAAAAAATAAATTATATTCAAGATTGCGATAGGTGTTACATTGAACAAACCCAACAATATTTACATAAACGTATAAATCAACATAAATTGTCAATTAGAAATTCTATAGCAACTCCTAATTCATGCAGCACAGCATTAACTGAACACGCCATAAATAATTTACACAATTTTAACTTTCCGGATACAACCATACTACATAAAGAAAGAAATACCAAAAAACGCATGTTTTTGGAAATGGCCGAAATACAAAATAACAAAAAAACAGTAAATTATCAAACAGATATAGAAAATCTAAGTAGCATGTATCGCAATCTTATTCAATAGTAAAAATTTTTATACATCCTGTATATGTGCTAACTGCAAAACCTCTTCTCAACGGCTTTCCAATATCATGAGAATGCTTACAATAACTCTGTCACTCGGACCATCAATATAAGTATACTATCAGCTGTTATAATTACCTGCTCTTAAAAAGAAACATATCAAAGGCGACACCAAATACTGAGCATTCTCTGCGTAACCCGTCGAACTACACGTACATCACATACCTACCAAATAAAAAATGATGAAAAATAAAATAAAACCAGCCCATACAATGAAATTAAAATAGGAAATTTATATTAGGTAAGAAAACACTTTTTTAGATATGTATTCTGTCACTAATCTAATTTACGACTTATGTAAAACCATTATTTTTAGATTTTACCTTGGAAAAGTTCGAAAACCCGGACGAAACGTATAAATTGTTTATGTACCTGGCTGAAAGTCCTCTAAAAATAAAAATAGGAAAGAAAGTTTTTTCTGTTTTTTATTGAAGAAATAATTTCTACTTTAACAGCCAACAACTTGTAAAATATCATCTTAAATTATATTATTAATTCAGTTACTTATGTACATTTTTATTAATTTTTATTCTTGTGAAATATCCCAATGTGGGCGATTATGAACATTTTGCAACTTTAGTAGCTAGTAAAGTAAATTAAGTATAAATAACATATTTTCACTTTTCACAATTATTTAATCTTAGGTATGTACATTAAATAATCTTATAACTACTCTTCCCTACGCCTTTAATTAGGTCTTTCTACAATTTAGTTAAATAAGGTATTGTATTGATTCATTGAAAAAAAGAAAATTCGTTTTGGAAAATAAATATTTATCTATCTATCTATCTACACAAAACACCTCCCACCATTCCCTTTACACTACAATTAACTCCATCTAATACACAACGAAGAAATAAGGGTTCATTTATGTTATGTACATGTACTTGACCCTGATGGCAGTAAACAATGTGATTTCCGTTTGTTTATACAGCAAATATTTCATAACAAAGATATCAACCCAAAGGAGTTTAGTGTGTTGAGACAAACAAGGAGAATAATGAGCTGTTGCTGCATTTGGTGGTGACAAAATACTGGGAAACTTAATAGCGGCCTGTCAGTGTTTCAAAGACGAGGAAAGTAAATAACATCCTATAATGCTCATTTATTGTGGTAGGAAACTGAAAAGTAATCAATTTCTTTGAAAAAAATTATGCTGTTTACAAGACAAATTTGCAAATTAGAATAAGAAGCTTTCCTTATTACTTGTATGAAAATAATGTAAGAAAATAAGTGAGGTAAGAATATTTCTAAACATCATGAAAGAAATAATTCTATGGTCTGTTTTATGCGTAAAAAGGTAATATAAAAATTATTACGAGCACATAATGATTATGAAGTTCCTAAAATTATTGATTAATTTCTTTCGATTCTAAATTTGCAAGGTTTTAAATATTTGCAGAGAAACTTTATATGCATATACTGGGTGGTCCAAAAAATTGCTCATAGTTTTCTTAAATTTTATCCGTTTAATCAAAAACTGAATTATAACTAAAATATTAAATTATGAGAAAATAAAAACTTATTCTGATTTTAATTAAAATTTAATACTTTGCAGGAAATTTCTTCAATAGGTATAATATACAGAGTGTTTCCATTTTAATGAGCAGAATTTTACCAGCGAATAGGGGTCATTTTAAGTAAATATTGTCAATGAACATACTCTTAAAAATTCTTCGTTTTCGAGAGAGTGTTGAAATTTTTTTTTTAAATTGTTTTTTCTGATTATCTTGTGAATGGAAAGAAAAAATATTTTTTTGCGTAGAAAAAATATTTGTTGAATTGCTTTCTACAAACGTGTCAATTTTCACGTTGATAGATTCACCAGTGACGTAATAAATGAATGCATTTTATTATTTTCTTAAAAAAAATAATGACACGCCAATGTCTTAATGGCAATATTCCACCATTTTTGGAATACTTTGGATATTTTAAAAAGAAATACTATTTTTTAATTTTTTTTCCTAGGTAGCACGGTTTTCGAGTTATATTCGGAACATCAATGCGCACTGCAATCATTAAATCTCCAACAAAATTTCATTAATATTAATTAGGTGGCTTTGGCTACAAAATATTTAGATTTTCAGTCATGTAACAGAAGTCAACAGTGTTTTTCCGTTATTTATTTCAATAATTTTAAAAACTCTTTGGCTATTTTTGTAACTTATTTAGGTATTGCGTTAATTTTTAAAATGTCATTTCAATTTACCAATGAAGAGTACGAAAATATTCATTACGTATATGGATTATGCAACGCAAATTCTGCTGAAACTGCAATGGAAGACATCCACATCCAGGGAGATTTCGGAGAATACATCCGAATTTTAGAGCAAATGGACTGGCAAGAAGACAGGAGCAAAACAGAAATTTGAATAATATTGCGAGAAGCAGAAACAGGACGATCCTTTGAATGTTTGTTTGTTGTATGGGTATTCGAAGAACCTAAAGAATTCCTGTTACTTTTGCGAAAAGACCAACGACGTGCATGACGTGCATACCATATGCATTCTGTGAGAAATAATCCAAATTTTTTTGAAGAAAAGACTGTAGACTGATGAATCTTGCTTCGGCAGAAGAGAAGTAGTTAATTTTCACAACCCGCATGTTTGGGACCACGAAAATACACATAGAATCAGGTTATTCCCTGATAGTCCCAAAAAATGGTTGCCGTTATTTCTCCTGCAGAAGGGGTGACTTTAAACTTCTTGCGAAGGCTGGAGCCCTTGACAAACCACTACATCGACTGTTGCTTCGATTCAGGATCATTACAATTAACCCACGTATCATCTCCAGTATCAAGTCGGTTGATATTTAAATCTGGTTCGTCTCCACAAAGCGCCAAGAATTGTTCACACGTCTCTACCCGTAAACGCATTTGGAATGGCTAAAGTATTCGCAGAATCCATCTTGCAAACTAATTTTTGACATTCGAAGGTAGTTATGTAGAATTTTAAAAATCGTGGTTTTTGAAACTCCTAATAGAGCAGCTACTTTCCGCTTCTTGAGTCTTGCATCCTCCAATACCAGACACTTGGCTTTTTTAAACATTTGAAGTGATCACATCAACATGGTTGCACTTTATTATCAATTATTCCAAATGGCAACACAATTTTGTTAAAATGCATTTTCTCTGCTATCCTATAAGTCGAGATACTACTTAGCCCGGAAAAGTTAATGAGTGTCACGACAAAATAAAGCTAGCTCAGAACTCAGGGCGTATACACTAAGTTTATATAAGTTACAATACAATTAATTAGGTACTCTACTTAAATTTAACTTACCATAAATTATTCGTTCTCGTTGTAAGGTGGTGCTTTAAAATAAAATATTTTCAACATCTATAAAACAGGCACAAATTTCACGAAATAGAATAATGCATGTAAAAACTATTTACATTACCTTATGATAACTTAACCCTTATTTAGAAGATGTATAAAAGAGACTCAGACAAGGTCACCGTGAATGTGACCACACTGAGGGTTCACAGTATTTAGTTGATGACACTTGAGGTTAAGGTTATCGTTATCTTACTCAAACTAAATAAAATGGGGTTGTCATAAAATTCAAAACAAATACGCTGTTACCAGCTATAAAAATAGCGTATAAAAGTAGGTATTTCTCAAAACTCTTCCTCATTCCCTTTTACCTCGACATGGAAATTATTCGGTGCTCACGTAGGTACGTAGGATCTTAAGTCTTACGCTTGCGAAATAATGACAAACCGCGCTTCCGACGTGCAGAACGATATAGACCTCGAACTCAGGCTCGCAGAACGATACAAACTTCGCCTTAGGTATGCAGAACAACCCAGGTATGCATCCTAAAGAAATACGTTTGAATTATACACTTATCAAAGTTTCACCTATTGGAAACACAGTAATGTACTTAAACACGAAACAAAATCAATAACTATAATTTTACGATTTATCTCAAACACAGAGGGTACAGGTATCTTTCAATTTCTCAAGTAAAACCACCAAAGTCATAACCTCACTTCTTATTTGCTATGTGCCAGAACACAACATTCCTCAGAACAATATCTATATCGTGGTATTAAGATTAAGCGTTTATTACAAAGCAGCCTAAAAAATAAAGAAATAAACGTGCCATCTCATGAAAAACAAAATGTCTAAGTGAAGCCATACCAAAGATCGCAAATATAACCTGTTTCCGGTAAAAGTTTCTTTCTAAAACACTATTAACGTATTCTACACTGCGTCCAAAACAAGGGAATTTAAATTTTTTAACAAATTCCTGATATCCCTCGAATGACCGTAGATCAATCTTATGGAAATTGTCCTGATAGATGGCGTATTTCACAATGAACGACAAAATACCGGAAGGGTGATGAAAATGCCTTGCGCAGAACCAAAGAGTATTATTGGTTGCCTATTGCTCAGAGAGATTTAGGTACAAGATAACAAATAAAGAGCGAGGTTCGCGAGGTATAGTTTTGTGAGAATTTGGAATGTAACATCTCTTTACGTTAGTATTTGATACTACTACTGAAAATAAATTATTAAATTACGATAATTTATCGAATAAGAGATCAGAAATTATCGGTTTGTGTTAATAAAAACACGAGATTGATTTATTATTTCAATTTTAAAATAGCCATTTTTTAGTCTGTGAACGTCATGTCACAAAACGCTACCCATTATGATGGTTTTAAATGTGACGTCACTCTTGTAGTAAGCAAAACCTACGGTTATCTTTTCGTGACTGCTTTGTAAAGATTTTGACGGATTTCGTGTTGTTTTTTTAAGTTTATAATAATTAATCAAGGAGGGCGGTTTTTAAAATCGGACAGTATGAATTTGCTAAGAATTGACACAATAATGGTGCCTAAATTCTTTGCCACTAATCCCAATTTCTGTTCTGCCGGGTTTAGGAACATTAAAACATCTGTGTAAGTGTAATATTTGTTTACTTCTAATTTAAAGTTAACTAGGTGCTTATGTTTATAAAAGTGTGTATAATGTAGATAATCAGAACATTATTTATTAGAGAATTTTCAGCATAACCTCAAAATTACAAACATGACAGATATGTCAAAGACTTCACTTGTTTACATTAGTTGTAAAGTTCAAGGCTACTGAAAGTATAAGATAAAATAGTACTTACATCAAAGTGATCCTCACAAAAATACAGAATATTTTTTCTCGATAATAATTTTGTGTCTCTCCTGGTAAGATGTGACAAGGTCTTTCTCATTTTAATATCATCTAGCAGTTTTATAAACAACTTTTATGGTGTCTTTACACTTGTACTCTTCCAAGTCGGCAGTTCGGCACCAAACACCACATATAACGAAGGGAATTCATTATTTTATATGAAAAAAAAAAGGGAAAAACGATACCGAGCGTTACTTGCGCTTATTTGTTTGCTACAATAATGACGTCACAGTAGATAGTGACATGGCGGCTCGTGTTTTCCTGCTAATTTATTTATTTGAAATTTTAGATGCCATATTATCCTATAAAGTGATTTCATTTAAGCGAAATGATAATTCCTGTGAACTAATACTACGATATGAACATTTTAAGACAATTTAAGAATAGTCAAATAGTCTATTATGTCAAATGGCACAAGAATTAAAAACAAAGTTTGTTGCAAAGGTAAGATTAAGTTATTGTTATCGATTATCAGTCTTAATATAAGAAATTTCCTACAGTTGCACTATAATTTATTATAATAAATTAGTTATAATTCCCTTTTTTAAATTATATAATGCTCACAAAGACGTAAATATTTTGAGGTCCACATTTTTATAAGTACATAAAAATACACATATTAAAAATCACAAAATTAATTGATTTTGTGGAAAAAGTAACCATTACCACTATTAAAACCTAAACAGAATTCGGTTTCACTAAAGTCTGAAGACTGTCAAGCTTTATGACATCACGCGCATGTGACCTATTGAGCATTTCTTGTTTTTTGATCGTATCTACAATACTTAATTTTCAATTGATTTTCTTTTTCGATATTAGGATTTCTAACGAAAAAACCTATCACCTCATTGTTTAAATTTTTTCCTAGATCAAAAATAAATCCAGGGAACTAAGTAAACCTCCTAAATTGATCATCCTGTAAATTAATTAATATTTACTAATTTCAGTGGAGTTATTTGGAAGGATAATCTGTAATGTTGTAGTCTAACAAAACTTCTACAGCTACACAACTTTGATTTGAGTGAGCTAATTTAGTTCGTAATGAAACACATTAATAGCACCAGAACATCTCAGCGGCCGTCAAGAACTATTACACATATTTTCCTTTTGCCATGTTCATTGCTTCGTGAAGTTCATCTCAGCGGCGCCACAACGTCCAACGTAAGTAGGATAAGTAAGGTCTAATGGAACCTTTATAGTTAAGTGTTGTTATATGGGGCATATCATATATTTCAATTATTTATTTTCTTCATTGTATACCGTTTTTGTATTGTGTTTTAATAAACTTTGGAAATTACAGCCGATATCGATTTTAAGTCAATCACAAGATAATCTAAAGTTTTTTATTAAATCTATGTGAGAAAAGAAAACAAAAAATACACAAAATTTATTTTTAGTAACCTACCGAAGGATGAACCTGTTTGGAAGTTTGGTGTACAAGCATGTGGAATTCCATGGAATTCTTTGAAATCCCATTGGAATTCCATGGAATTCTCTTGAAATTTCTTAGAAGTTTCATAATTATTGTTGTAGTCAAAAATTAGTTATTTATTATGATTTATATTATGGCATCATTTATTTTATACTATCCTTGTATTATATTTGTAAATAGAAATAACATGTAGTTGCTTTCATGATGTATACGAATTGTAGACACAAATGAGTGTCATGTACCGAAATTAATATTTTGCATAAATTTGAATTAAAAATATTGTTTCAGATTTTTTTGTATGGTGTAATTTGCAAATACTCTTATATCATGTCCATTAACTTGTTTATGTATAAAATTCTTTTGCACAAATAATTAAGTTTAAAAATCCAACTCTGGAATGACATCCAAAATCCTGATGTCTACTGATGATATAACTGCCCAATAGTTAGTTCATCCTGACTGTAAATCTTCTGCCAGAAATAAATTATACCTACTTACATACCCAAATTACGTCGAGAACTCTTTTCAAATTTGACCAGATAATTTACTTGATGTCAATTTTCTTGAAAAATAAAATACTCATTTTTCTTCCTCTGGCAAATTGAGTGAAAATTGCTCCTAATAAATGAGAAGAAACATCCAGAGTCAATATTGAGTCTTTATCTAAGAACAATTTTCTCTAATACTAAGAATACTATTATTTAATTCAATGCAAATTTGCTTCTAGATTGAATAGTTGTGGTAATACTTTCTGCGATAAAATGTATTTGAAGTGTCGTGTTTAATTTATTATTTACGTACAACTTTTATACTAGTACATTCAGATAAAATTGACAGTACAAAATGTAAGAAACTATAGGTATTTGTTTTGTTATCATTTTAGATTTGAAAGGATGCTTATGAAATACCCAATAATTATTTTATTATTTTTTTCAAGACATACAAATTATGAACAACAATGTCAATTTAAAGCTCATTTCAGAAGTACAAGAAATAAAAAATCGTCATAAAATCATAAAGGTGCCGCCGGGCGGTATATTTCGTATATCTCTGAATTGAACATACTTACCTCATGAAAATACATTGTTTGAAACAAATCAAACTAGAATAAAACAATACTTACTTACGATACTATGGTATGGTTTACTGCAGGGATATAAGAAATATAAAAAACGCCATAAAATCTCCGGTAAGAATGCCGCACGACGACACCTTTTTTTGACTCTTTGTCGATGATTCTACTTCGTACAATTCTTATATCTCTGCAATGAGCTCTATGCTGATATAATAGCAGGCGGAAGATATTCTTGATAATAAAAGGAGTGAGAATTATCATCCTAAGTCAATTTTGATGAGGAAGTTATATTTTTTCAAGAAATTATTCAGTTAGAGAACTGTATTCTTTCTAGTATTCTGCACTTTAAAGAAATCTTATGCATCATTTATTACTCAGTTATATTTTAGTGCCACACTTTTATACTTTTATGATTTCTAGAGAAATGGCGAACATTCAGGTTAAGAAACTAATCATAGCAAAAGAGGAGTTATCGATTTTGCAATTCTCTGAAGCGTGTATGGTGAAATATTATCTTTGAGCGATGTCTATATATAAAGTAGGAATATAATCAATTTTATAGGTTATTTATGATTTTATGCACTATATTGGAAACATGTATTTGAAATATTCAGCAAATTTACCTGAATCGTAAATGCATGCATTATAAAGAAGAATAATCATAAAGAATTTTCCCATTTTGCTGTGAAATCTGATTTTAAGAAAGTTTAATTGTGAAGTATCAAACAAAAATGTGTAGTATAGAGATATTTTCCATAAGCGTTTACTAAAAGAAAATAATTACTAGAAAACTAAAACATCTGTGGTCTCTAACACAAAACTTACATTTGTAACTAGTGCACAACTTTTAAGAAATTTGCTTGTGGTTAGTTACAAGTCCTGCTTAATTCTGTAACACAATCTTAATTCAGCGACTTGTTATAATGCAGAAAAATTCCACAAGTGTAGTTGTAAGCCTAAAAAGACTTGTCGAAGCATACAGTATATTATTGTGGACAAAGTGAGGTCGTAGTGTGAGGTTAAAATAATTTGTTTATTAGTTATTAAAATTAATTAAAATTTATTAAACGATTAAACATGTATTTTCTTGAAGTGTCTGTGATCATTTAATTCTAAATCCTAAAATAATTAATTAAAATC
>JANEYF010003989.1:0-55000 GCA_029963845.1 Rhamnusium bicolor | reverse complement strand
TGTAATCGGTGCAAGACGCGAAGAACACATAAACGCTGTTAGAAAAGACGAGAGAACATCATCTTTAGCTCAACATGTCAAAACTACAGGACATAGGATTGATTTCGACAAAACAAAAACACTAGCCAATATCGAGCATTACAAGTCAAGAATCATCAGAGAGGCCATAGAAATAGAGAAAAGACCACACAATCTAAATACACGAGATGACACCCAAAGACTACCTAGCACATGGAAGCCTGCTCTGGTATTGCATGCTGCTGTCCATGAGGAAGCAAGAAACATAACGCAACGAACACACGAAGAGGAACCAACCAGAGCTAATCTAATAGGACCAAGTACACGGAGTCGCGCTCGAAATCAGGAGATGGGTGCAACAGACCGTGACATAAGCACAGACACACGCATGCGCGCCCGAACAGGACCGATTACACGAAGCCGCGCTCGAATATAAAGAGCTGCCAGATCCAGAAAACGTCATTTCAGTTCGAGTTACCAGAAGCCGCAGTAGGCGGTTGTCTGTTGGAACCTGAAGATGGCAGATGGGATTCTGCCGAAACGTCGTTCAGACAACCACGGTCCCTCTCGGGGCCTATCACCTACGCGGGAGTATACCCGGAAAACGAATTTAACATATATATATATATATATATATATATATATATATATATATATATATATATATATATATATATATATATATATATATATATATATATATATGTTAAATTCGTTTTCCGGGTATACTCCCGCGTAGGTGATAGGCCCCGAGAGGGACCGTGGTTTCAGTTCGAGTTACCAGAAGCCGCAGTTATCTGTTAGAACCTGAAGATGGCAGATGAGATTCTGCCGAAACGTCGTTCAGACAACCACGGTCCCTCTCGGGGCCTATCACCTACGCGGGAGTATACCCGGAAAACGAATTTAACATTCACCACCCGCGAAAACCTGAAAATACATATATATATATATATATATATATATATATATATATATATATATATATATATATATATATATATATATATATATGTATATATTTACAGAGTGTCTCACCAAGAACTGCATCCATCGATATAGGGAAAAGCACGCGCCAGAAAATTTTGAAAATTTAGGGAGCTACTAATGGCAGTGGTATCTGTTACTTCCGGTTATACCGGAGGTCGGTACCAACTTGCTTATTTTAAATAGAACATCCTATATATTTTAGAGTTTTCGAAAAGAGCATAAAATTCTGAGTCAAAAACATGTACAATACCCTATGCCTAAACCCAGCCGTTTCAGGGATATTTGACATTTTAAAAAAATTTTGACAGGTGTAATGGTTTACAGTAACGTTTTTAACTTTCTTCGTGTAAAAGATACTCATTTGCTTTTTGGCATACAGAAAGACCGTAAGACGAGCTACGCTACACAGTTTAAAGAAGTTCAATAATAGTATACCAAGTGTTTTGACGTTACATTTTGTAAACTTCAAATCGCCAAAAATTGCTTAAGTCAAATAGAACACCCTGTATTTTTTTACATCAAGTTATGTATAATTAAATTCCTTTTCTTCTGATATTAGCATTGTGTGTAGAGCATGTTTTTGACTCAGAATTTTATATGCTCTTTTCGAAAACCCTAAAATATATAGGGTGTTCTATTTAAAATAAACAAGTTGGTATCGACTTTCGGTATAACCAGAAGGGCTAGATGCTTGTAATTTTAGATGGATTGGCCACACTGCCATTAGTAGCTCCCTAAATTTTCAAAATTTTCTGGTGTGTACTTTTCCCTATATCGATCGCTGCAGTTCCTGGTGAGACACCCTGTATATATACACTTCACTAGAATAACTTAAACTTGGCAACATAATAAGCAGCACGAGCACAAAGGACAAAATAATTATTAATACTGACGACGCTTGTAGAAGTTCGTACCCATAGTTTAAGATAGGTAGAAACTTTTATATAATTGTAATGAAACACATAACACAAACTTGTAAGTGTAGGCCTAAAAGTGCAAAATATCGTCCATATTACAAGTATGACAGAGGTTAGTACACGTTATGTTGTATTACATATTCTAAACATGTCTACAACTAATAGTCCACAATTGTCACACTGTATGGATTGTGTTATAGGCCACAGTAGCGTATATATTTTGGTGTTTTCACAATTTTACAAGACGAAAGAAATACGGTCTATCGCTTCAATTTTTTTTGTTGGAATAAATTTTTCTTTGCGGATTTAGTACGTGCATCACAAAACAATGGATTGGCGATGAATAATAATTGTTGATATAACAGGCTTACGTCTAATTAAGAAAAACACCAAATTGTCTGTATTATAGTTTGGTGTACAGATAATTTGGCGTAATAATAAAACTATATCTTACCGAAGGCTGATGAAACAAAGCGGCATAACATGCGGTAAGAAATTACTTTGTCACAATCATATGTATAAACACAATAAAATCGACTTTTTCATTATATCACCACTTGATTTATTTGTGTATTGCTAAATTCACACCAATTGGATGCGCCCAAATTAATCATATTTCATTCACTGCTTAACCATTTTATGCGGGTAAAGTCCACGTGGACTATCTTAAAATCCACGTGAAAGAAAGTCCTGGCAACTATACTAGATCCTAAAGAAACAAGGTCACATAAACATGAACTGTAATTATGTGGTGGTGTAAAAAAATTCTGTGGTACTCAAATAACTTCTGTTCCTCATTATTTGATATTGAAAATATTTACAAAGTTTCAATTATTATTCAGTTTTTTTCCACTCTGTATAAATACTGTTAGCAATTTATTTAATTATGTGATTGGTATTTAATCGAAAATTATATGAAATGATTGTTTATTAAAACAAGTGAAGACGATAACGTTAACACGATCACTATATAGCGGAAAATCTGATGTGCGTGATTAAAATGTAGTTATCAGAAGCATAATACTGCCAATGGCTATAAACACTAACGGATACTATAAAAGGCTTTCAAGTCATTAGCAGGATTAGCCGAACTGCCTGCTTTCTGTAATCTCATTTAAGGTAATGCCTTGCTTTGCTGTTAGAGAATCACGAATCGGCTTCTCTGCTCTTTTGATTTTATTTCAAGGATGAGATACATATCTGTACTTTCCGCTTACTACCTACCTTAGACTTTACAGATTTGCAGAGTATGTATGTGATTCCCATTAGGATCATGAACTTAGTAGAATTAAATATTTAAGCAAAATTAAATGTATCAAATCCAGGAAGAGACTGAAACGAGAACTGAAAGGTGATGAGCGGAGAAGTGTTACAGTTTAATTATCTTGAATTAATACTTTATAGGAGTACTTGCCTCAGCAGTACATTAATATACTAAAATTGAAAGGGTACAGAGAAGATTAGCATGGTCCCTGCGTAAGGATGACATGATAAATCGTGGAGCGTTCCACATTTTTGAATATACAACAGCCACAGAACTTATATAATGTATTTTTAGCAGTATAATGCGTAAGCAGTAAATACTGGTCTTTGAGAAAAAAATCCACCCTTAGTAGAAGCATATTTCGCAACAATTGAATATGAAGAAAATATGACAGAGATGATTTTCCTATTTTCAATCTTGAGTTCGATATGTTGCGATAAACTTTCCAAATAATTACACAAATATTGATACCAGAGCTGAAGAAAGTATAATTTCTGAGAATAACTTTAACAAAAAATGAAAAGGAGAGTATTTAATAAAACAAACAACCGCGACATTGGTAGGACCTGGGTCAGGAAACAACAGGAAATTAAAGATGTTAGGTAAAATTAAAATACCTGTAAAATGGAATAATAAAGATCAGAAAGTAAAGTGTTTTGTGGTAGATACAAAAGAAAATCTGTTAGGTAGACCCGCACTTTTAAAGTTGGGGTTATAGTCGAATGAAAGGACGAACGGTTGAAAATGTAAAAAGATATTAATATCGTGCAACAAGATATGAGAGCAGTTCAGGAAGATTCTTTTAAGAAAAAAATAACTGAGACGTACCCGCAACTATTTAAGGGCCTCGGAAAATTAAAAAAATTTGACTACAGAATACAACTCCCCAAAAACGCTTTACCCTACTCAATAAGTATATCAAGAAGATTTACATTGCCTTTATTAGAAAAAGTCAGATAGGAAATATCGAGGATGTTACAAGAAGGCGTCATAGAGAAAACTGAAGAGCCAACCGAGTTGTGCGCACCAATGGTGGTGAAAAAAGACAATAGTGTTCGGGTGTGTAGTGACGTAACAGAGCTGAATAAGTTTGTGAAACGCGAGCGTTTTCAGTTGTCGTCAGTAGAATAAACTTTACCAAAGTTACAGGACGCTACAGTGTTTTCTAAATTGGTCTTTTCAAGTGTATTTTGGCAGCTGATACTTTCCAAAAAATCCAAAGTGTGCACCACCTTTCTGATACCACTTGGCAGGTATATTAATCAACAGTGCTCCAGAAGTATTTCAAAAACCATAGGTAACTTAATCGGTAAACTAAATTTAAATCGGGTACTGGTTCATGCGGATGACATTCTAATAAGTAATCGTGATCGTAAAGAGCATGATTAAAATTTACATACAGTATTGAGATTTTTAAGCGAAATGCACTTACACTAAACTTTAAAAAATGTGAAATGTGTAAAGACGAAAATTTAGGTTATATCGTCACCAAGGAAGAAATCAAGGTTGCCCCAAACAACATTGAGGCAATAAATAAATACCCGGCTCCACAAAATAAAACCGAGATAAGACAGTTTTTAGGACTTGTCAATTATGTAGCAAAATTCATAAGCGGCTTCGATGCGTAAACTGTTACGAAATGTTACAGTTTCTGTGGGGTGAGATGCGAAAAGCTGATTTTAACCTGTTAAAAAGTGAAATTATCTCATTTCCAGTGTTAGCTAAATTCTCAACTAACCTAAAAATACGTGTTTCAACAGATAGTTCTCTAGAAGCTGTTCTGGAATAGCTGCAAAGCGACGGTGATTAAAAACCTGTATACTATTGCTCAAAGACACTCAGCGACAGCAAAGAACGCTATACCCAAATCGAAAAAGAGGCCTTAGCGGCTACATGGGCATGTGAAAGGCTGGAACAGTTTTTATTAGGCTCAGAAATCACAAACCATTGACATCAATCTTGGCAACAAAAGAAGTTAATAAACTGTCAAACAGGATTCAACGGTTTAGAATGAGGTTATGGAATATTAATTTCACAATAAAGTATGTACCAGGAAAGACATTCTATGTTCTATGCCCTCTCGCGGCCCCCGATCAAATCCGGTAATGTTGACAAGGATCTCATCTTCAAGGACAGTGAAATATATATAAATGCAGTCGTATCTCAAACTTCAGATGAGGTGTTGTTATCAAACCTGATTAAACAAAAACAGGAACAGAATGGTTCTATCTGTTAAATAATATATTATACAGGAGTGCTCCGATAAGAAGAAATTTAAACCTAGTACAGAAGAATTCTGGAAATATAAAAGCGAATTGAATATTTTCGATAACTGGTTGTATTTCAACGACCGTATCGTTATTCCTAGGTCAGTAAGAAAGACCTGCTTGACTCGATTACATGACGGTACCTTTGGGGTAGAAAGATCTATATCCAAAGTCAAGTCCACAATTTGATGGCCTGGATTCTCTAACCGAATCAAAGATATGATAGTCTTACGAAATATGTTTGAAGTAGAAGCCCACTGACACAGAACCCATGATTCCATCTCCAACCCCTAGCAGGGCATGGTCAGTTATAGGAATATATTTAGCAGAATACCAAACTTAGAATTACATAATGGTACAGGATTATTATTCCAAATACCCAGAAATTAAGGAACTGAAACGGATAACCAGCGAACGCACAATCACAGCGTTAAAAGCAACGTTTTCCCGCTATGGTATTCCCGAGGTGGTCAGGTCGGACAATGGTCGTCAATTTACTAGTCATGAACTCAGAAAAAATTTTCCAATGAATTTGGGTTTAAATGGCTAGGCAGAATTTGCTGTTAAACTTGTAAAATAATATACAAACAATGTAATAATGGATAATAAATAAAATAGTACTTTCAATATTATTACAACTCCAAAAATATACAGGGTACAGACTGCGCTATTTACATCCTCCAACAAAACATCGCCGAAGTAGATAGATTGCACAATAACACACCAATATACAGTATGTGAATTAAAGTATTAGAATTAGTACATTGAATTTAACATCGTATCGCGAATCTTGACTGTGCGACAGCTAAATGGAAATGAATTCGCTGAACAGCGATGGTTGACTGCCTCTGGTTTACATTTAACCGTGCCATTTAAGATAACCATGTCTAATAATTCAATTCACACATACTATATATGGTTGAAGCATTTGCTGTTGAGAAAGCCTTAGTATGTTAAACAAAACGAAAGCAATAAGTAATAAGACATTTATTTAGCGACTCTCATCCGTTCTCAACAGTAGTTTCAGAAACTTTATAATGAAAAAAAACTATCTATAACATTGTAAATCTGCATCACCAATAAGAAAAATGGACAGAAAGTAATTGTTCTATGGGTAAACAACGAAGGGTTACGTCGACGTAGTGCAAATGTTGATTCATCAGTAAAAATATTTCTAATGACATTTTCATTACTTTCTTACATATTCACAAAACTCCTTTCATCTGAAATTGTACTTGGTAAATATTTCATCAGTTTTTATTAATTTGTATTATCGGTATCCATTTTCTTGAGAACCCTTCTTACTGTCCTGTTATTATAGGCTCAAGTCCGACGCAGAGTTCCACGGCTCTAAGTCTAGACAATTCATCGGCCTTCTCGTTGCCTGGAACTTCAGTATGTCCCGAAACCGACCCTAGTCTTACTTATTTGCACCTGGCAAGCTCTTCTGGAGCGTCCCTGTACCCCTAAGCGACAGCTGACCTCGTCTTGAGGAAACCCGCCGATTTTAGAGCATCCTGGCTGTCGGAGCAGATGTATACCATCTCTTTCGCAGACCTCTGCCTGAAGGACCGTGGTATATGATCCTAAGGCAAAGCTCTCCTGCACTCCTCTGCCTTTCAAATATTCCCGTAGCGGAGAAGAGTCTAGTGGCTACACGAGAACTGCCTGTGTAGCACACCAGAGAGTCCGGGGGGATGTCAATTAACCTTCCTTTCACTCCTCCATACTGTGAAGGGTCAGAGTATATTTCCTTTCCTACTTTAGCAGGTCTTTCGCTTCTCTCACCTTTAGGACAGAGATGGGGATTTCGCTCTCCGCCAGTCCAGCAATTGCTGCGTGACCTTCAGTTCTATCTAAACTTCGCTCGCTTACAGAATTCCACATTCGCAATAGGCCAAAACCTCTCTTTACCTACGAGGGAAGCGTTGGTAGGCATAGTAGAACCTCCGGAGCAGCTGTTGGTATCGTCATCATTACGACAGTGATCTTTTGCATAGAACGAGCTTTTTGAAATATTGGATGATAAGATTAATAGTTTATTTTTAAGGAAATGGACTATTTATAAAATGTTGTGCCAAATATGTTTTAATGTTTCACATATTGAACGACCACCGTGATACTACTTCAATATTTGGATTTTTTCGGTAACCTCATAAATATCCATTTTCTTACATTAATAATGTATTCTGTTTAAAAATAAACTTGTACACGTTTCTGTTGCTGAAAGAGAAATAACGTTATAACTTAGCCGGTCGATTCACCATTACCATCATTCATTCAACTTATTCGGTACCCTTGAAAACGTTCACTCATAAATTCGTCATAGTTCTTTGCCACAATCTGTACAAGTACATGCAGATTAATGTACACAATAAAATATAAAAATCACTGGTTGTATACTAAAACAATATTGTTTTAACACTTGAGTTTACATAACGTTTGTCCGGTTATAAAATAATTATTATTAATTGTCGTCAAGGAATTAAAATTAATAATAAGTCATACACCCTAGAATACATCCTGCACGATATTAATATTTTCAGTATCTTTCTATTCATGTATGCTGACCAAAAATCCTTCCCGCCAGCTAAATTTTTCTCTAAATGTTGTTTATTATAAATCATAGTTAACCTAAAATATGGAAATTTACAATACTGTAACGAACACAGACAGATACACATTCAGGCAAATGTTCTTTTGATATTTAGTTTTGAGGAATTGTCAGTGAAAATATTTAAAATTATTCTCTTCAGATCTAAAGCTACGTATAAATTTGTAACAGAACATCCTAACATAACTTCGTTTCGTAGTGTTCGAGATGCTCATATTTGGTGGCGACTGGTGAAATTTGGTTATGCCATATATTTATGTTGAATCTTGGGATCCTAACAAACTTTTGAAAAAAAATTGCTGTTATAATTTGAGAAAAAAGTTGTAAAATTACTTTACCCACTCAGATAATTTTGTATTTTTTTTTTAATTTGTCCAATGAAAAAGTAATTTGAAATAAAATTTCAAAAATGTACCTCTGTAAATAAATAAAAATTGTTAATGAGTAAAATCCACTAGTAAATAATACATAGCGTAAAAATCAGTGGTTGACCCAGGACACCGCGCTGACTTACACATATAAAAATATGATAAATGATATATTAGCTTTTGATTGGAGATTTTGTAGTATCCAAAATAACAGGAGCAAGAAATATTTTACTGAACGCATAACACTACACACTAGCAATTTCTAGAGTTCCAGTAAATTAACAGCATTTATTCAAGACGTTCATGAGTTTACGTTTGACGCCTGTTGCTTAAAATACATAATATTCTTTAAATTATCGAAAAGATGTTAAATGCGTGAAGTATAAACTGACAAAACCTAAAAATCCTTATAACTCGTGAAGGGGTGTATATACCGAAAAAATTAATGAAAAAGCCCACCCTCAAATCCACCGTCAGCTTTGGCAGCTTAATATGCTCTGCAAAAGTCTCAGTCATTTACATAAAGTAGCAGTAGCATACATTCTTTACTGTTCTTCAATCGCCAGTCTATATTTTTCTTACAACCAAAAGTAACAAGCACCATTTTGGGGGTTAACTGCGGGAAATTGCCACATGCAGTTATTATAGGGTAAAAATTATGATTCTACAAAAGCATATATTTTTCACCACGATGTATACATATATGTATGATACTATATGTACAATTATCAGCAGCTTAAAGTCACCACTTTCTGAGATGCTCTCTTTCTGGCACGCTTCATTACAAATAGTGCTAGAAAGAGAGCATCTCGGAAGATGGTGACTGGAGATGATTGTACATAAACATAAACATAAACGTAAACATCACAGAAATTATACAACCACCGATTCCAAAGCCGAAGGTGCACTGGCGAGGGTTACGCTTATAAATAAACGCGGCCACATAACCATTCCTACCGACATTACCAGCGCCGGTGGAGGGATTCGAACTCACAGGAAGATGGAGAGATTATCTAGTCACACTTGTTATCGCGTGCTCTAGCCAACTACTCCATCGAGCCGGTGCGGACCTGGAATGTACTATTTCCTCCAGCACTTTATTAATGGAATATGAAACGTGTCGGTAAATGCCTTCCTAATTATGAAAATTCATTACAAAAATCAAGAAAAGTATTCTGAAAGAAAAAGTCTCATTTCAGCACGCTAATTCAAGGTACTCAGCTTTATTATACGTTTTAATTCTTTTAAATAATTTGATATGTTTGTTCTTGTTTATCTTGTAATGTATTGTAACTTTATTTTCTTTATATTTCAATTGTATTTTTTATATTTCAAGTGTATGGTATATTTGATCTAATTTGACACATGTAATTATATTAACGAGTGTATACAATTGTATTGTCTTACATGAAAGTAAACTACTACTACTTCTACTACTACTACTAAAAAATATATAATTCTCAAGTTTTAACTGCAAATTTTTTTGTAAAAATTCTTCATTTAAGTACTGAGACAGTATCATTTGGGCCCCTTGCTCCAATTTTAAAATATGACGATCAAATTTCACTAGCTGCCGCTGTTCAGGGTTCATACCCAATATTTTCTTACGAAAAAAAATTTAATAATTGTATAACATTCTATTCTTACAAAATGATATGATATATGATTTTTAAAATTGAAATCCTAAAAATTTAATAAAAAGGTATACTTTGAAATACAATTTCTTTAACTGCTGTATATACTTTCGTATGATCCAATTTCTATGAAAATGTTGTGTCGTGGATACGTTCTTTACAATACCCAGAACAATATACAGAAACGATCGTATTAAAATTTCAGAGGATACGTTAATAATAATCAACCGAGAGACGACGCAAAAATTTAAAAAATAAAGAAGTTCTGGCAGACAAATGTTCTCACATGAGCACTGCACTAAAAGTTGTACTAAAGTAATCAAATAATCATTCAACAGTCGTATATAAAGTTCGGACGTTAGGTCGCGTAACAGGGGCGTACTTACGATTTAGGATTGCTACTGTATATTTTATATAACTTTAATTATGCATATTTAGGTTTAATTACAATGTATTGACCATGCCAATACCTCTTACACTCATAGAGGAAACAAAGTAAAACTGAAGTATTGTTTTATTTTTTGTGTGATAATCTTTAAATTTAGTAGTGCTGTAAAGTAAAACAATTTTAAAAACCGTTAGAGAAATATTTGCATTATTAGGATTTTCCAAAGGTCAGAAAAAATTTGCACTAATATATTAAATCTTTTTAAATAATTTAATTATTTTTAAAATTATTTAGATACTTTCAAAACGATTTAGATCTTTTTACACGAATTAAATTTGAAAATATAATTTTTGGCAGCTATGTACACTTGATTTCAAAAAAAACTGGTACAATTCTTGTAATCGAAAATCTTAATAGTTTAGTTGTGGTGCATATGTCTGTAAATAGGGCTGGCCAGGCATGTCGAGAGGGGGGGTGGAGAAGAGGTGATTTACCCCGGACCTGGGTTTTTTGAAGGAGATCGGTTTTCTTTGTGTTTTTAAACTTATTAAACCTTTCTCTTTTGTTTTATTCAAATGGAATTTTTAAAAATAATTAGAAAATAACTTTTTCAAAACATTTTCAAGCCTGCCATATTATTGTTTAAAAAAATAATATTTGTTACGGATAATTCTACTAATGGTTATAATTAAAATACTAACTGAATAATGATAATTCTATTTTTAAAATAAGAACACAAAAATACCACTTGAGCTTAAAAAAAATGTAAACAATGCAAACTGAACATAAAAATACAATAAAAAAAATAAAATAAATGAACTTCAATTACGTAATACAGAATTAACTAATATTTTGTCATTGCTCCATTAGCGTCTAAAACTGCCTGAAGTCTTGCAGGCATGGACAAAATCAGATTTCTTGCAAGGTCAACTTCTTGCGACAAGTTCTCCCAAGCGTCTTCAATTATCCCTTCCAATTCTTAGGCATTATTTGAATGATTATTTAATTTTCTTATATGTTCCACCATTAGGTCCCATACATTTTCAATTGGATTTAAATCCGGACTTTTAGATGGCCACGGTAACAACTCTATGTTTTTATTAAGAAACCATTGCCTGACACGATGGGCCGTATGTATGGAGCAGTTGTCTTGTTGCAAAATAAAATTATTTTCCGGAAACACCTCTATTACTGACGGCAACATAATATTGTCTAATATTTCAATATATTTAATGGAATTGAGATGACCACCACTTTTCCAACACACACCTAACCCATTTAGGCTTATCCAAGCCCAGACATTGACTGAAAACCTTCCTGATATTTGTGGATCGAAAGTATATTTTTCGTCGTATCTAGTGGAAGGAGGCCTATATACGCGAACATCTCCATCGTTACAGGATTTAAAAACCTTTTCGTCAGAAAAGACAACTTGTGTCCAGAAGTTTTCATCATTGATTATATAGTTGAGTGCAAAAAATAATCCTACCCTGCTTCTTTTCTTCTGAAAGTTTGTATTTTTTAGCCGCTGAACAACTCTTCAAGTCGCTTTGTAGTTTTATTCTTCTGTAAGCAGTAGATACCGAAGCAGGGAAATTTGTCTCTGAAATTGCATTTACTGCAGTCTGAAAAGGGTTTTCTATTAGGTAATTTATAAGATTTTCATCTTCTTGATTATTGCTCTTTCTGGGCCTACCGGAACCAACTTTACGGGATACCGTTTGGTTGGTTTCCCATTGTTTTTTAACACTCATTATCGTAGTTTTACTCACATTATATTCAGCAGCAAGTCTTCTTATGGACCAACCATCTTAAATTTTAGAAACAATAAATTTTTGAATATCTGTTAGATGTCGAACCATTTTTAATATTGACGCCACTGGTTAACGTCAAAGTAACATTTGTAAGATTATTAATATCAATCAAAGAACGAATGATTTACATAGCTAAAAGAAAGTGTACCAGTTTTTATTGAAATCAACTGTACCAGCACGTACGCAAATGTAAAATGGAAATATGCATAGTAAAAATAACAATCAAGAACATAGATTAGTGTGGCTAGCAACGGTAATCGCAGTTAGTAATTCACTCAAGTGAAACTGAGCGACCTCGTCCAGACTACTACGGAAACCATACAACGCCATACCGACCCTAGTACAAAACGGACATTCATATCTGCTCGATTCCGAAAAATCGGAAAAAATTGCCAAGTACTTGGAACAAGTGTACAAAACAAAACCGAACTCTACTGAACAACACACACAAATAAACGATGACATAAACAATCTACAAGACTACTACGAAAACTGACAAAACTCATAACTTCGCCACAAGAAATAAAAGACATATAAGACGACTACCGAACAACAAAGTACCAGGACCGGACGACATACCCAACATAATCCTAAAACATCTCCCCAAAAAAGCCCTTGTTTCCCTTACCTACATAATAAATAATATAATCAAGTTGCAATATTTCCCGCCACAGTGGAAGATGGCTGTGATGGTCCCATTTCCAAAGCCGAATAAAACGCACATGATACAAGTAATTATAGACCCATATCATTGCTGAACTCTATGAGTAAAATTACAGAGAAAATAATTCTAGAAAGGTTAAATAAAATAATTAATAAAAAACAAATAATCCCAGACAACCAATTCGGCTTTACAGGTGGGCACTGCACGTCTCTCGCACTGTGCATGGTCGTGCAGGACGTCACGGAAGGTTTTAACAAAAACAATCAACATGCATGCTTCTGTTGAACATAGAAAGAGAAGGACAGAGTTAAATACCTAGAACTTACATTGGACTAACGTTTAAGATTTAAGCAACATATAACTAGTACGATGAACAAGACATACGGAACACTGAGTAGAGTGTACATCTTGATACACAGACGTAGTATTACAACGGACAATAAACTTCCACTGTACAAAACGATACTGAGACCGACAATGACATACGCCTCTGCTGCGTGGAGTAATATTTCAGACATGCAGTACAAACGACTACAGACTACACAAAACAAATTATTAAGACTACTTACAAACTCAAACAGATACTCATCGAAGACTTACATAGACTTACACAAATAGACTACATACAACCGTACATTTACAAGACGGCCAACAAATTTTTAAAAACTAACACACAAACATCTAGACTAACCAGGGACTTGACACACCTTAGAAGCAACGACAACATACAACATACGCACAAATACATACATGAAAGACTCCCACTATAAAACGAACATAGATAACCAGACTGACACACGGACAACGCACAATGACATAACAAATCCCCATCCCTCTACCCCATCCTCCACAAATTACAAAACATACATATAATTAACAAACAATGAAAAATCACAAAACAAATAAAAGTCAAACAGGTTTTTTAGAAATTTTCCTGTACATGTCAAGATTCCACTAAAACAAAAACATGCAAATATTTAGTTTATTATTAAGGCATTCTGCATAAGACAACAAACGCTCTGTATGGCAGGAAAGAGCCCCAAAACCAAAAATTTTGATTTAATAGGTACTCCAAGACCATGCCAGCGACTTGGGTCGGCGCTTACCGCTTTGCGCGAAATGGAACGTTGACTTAAATGATATAAATGAAATAAATAAAATAAATGAGATACCTAGTTAAGACATATTGTGTAAATTTTAAATGAACAATAAATGTATTAAAGTGGAAAATGGATGCGGCGACCTCATCCTATCTTCTAGCGGCTTGTATATCAGCGTATACGCAGAAGATATGCAATCTTAGGCGAGGATTGTATAGGAAATACACCATCCTTCGGAGGTTATGTAAAGCAGTCGATCCCTTGGCTATTACTTGTTAGGCAAGTAAAAAATCCCTACTTTTCGACAGAGAAGAGGTTCGGCAAATTTCTAAGTTGGGAGTAGCACGGCTCCTGTCGCCGGTGCAATCACAGGGCCAATGCCCTGGTAGCGAAAACAGGTTGACGTTAAATAATTAATTTAAAAAAAACATGAATTACATCAGCTTAATATATACTGACACTTGTTTTATTCAGTAAATTTAATAATAGGTAATTTAGAATTTAGAAAAATGTTAGATAACAAATAACAACATTAACGTTTTCCTCACTAATACAATAAAATTATAAAATATGCATTAACCAAAACACATGTATATCCGCTTCCACTTATTTGCAAACTGCAGTGTCGATCTCTTCTCTTAGCTTGCATACCGTGTGTTCCAAATTCGATGTTCACCATTGTGATCTTGAAACCGGTAAGAGCTACAAAGTCGGTTAAATGGGATAAGTTTTAGCAAATTTTATGCTCATTCCAAATCTGTTAAGAAATCACGGCTAACTGAAAGCGTTTTTAAAATTTTCCAAAAAAATTAAAATTTTGTGGTTTCTGTTTTTGGCTGTAACCATATTGGATATTTCATTTTCCAGATTGTGCTTGAAAAGAGCTTTCAGATAATGTCATAGGTCCAGGAAAAATTGTTTATCAAGGGACTAATTTAAGAAAAGTTATTGCTTAACAGAATAAAACAGTAGGTCATGGAAAATCAAAAAGTTTCTGTAAAGATAGAGACATGGAAGTTGCTTATTCAGACGACGACTAATTATTATCTGTGTACTTAAAATCTACCGTAAATTGCTTTAATTATATAATTTTCTAGAAATTTAAATTTTTAGACGATCATTAAGATTTTATTATCAAATTTGAACAAAGAAATCATCATCAAGTGCATTTTTGCATGTGTTAGTAATTAGGAAAATTTGAAAAATGCTTTTCTACAGACGACCAAATTCACACATGACTTTCAGTAAAATTTGGTAGACTGTGGTTTAAAACAGATAGTAAGCATTACTATTAGTTGACAGTTGTTCACTAAATAGTACTGGCATTATTGTAAATTGTTCAAGAATACTTATTATTACTGTTCAAGAGTGTGATTATTGCAAAATGGAGCACAAATTCTCAAATGAAGAAAAATTTTATGTTACAATGTTATTTAAACAGTTTTTGAAAGAATTGTAAGCAATTTGTTAAATTACGGGGGTTTTGATAATAAAAGAGACCGGTATGATATTGATAATGTTGTCCGCACAAATAATATTCTCGGAGCTGTTAACAATAATCTCCGCATATCAGGGCGACAAATGCAGGCGAAACAAATATTCCTAAAGCAACTGCATATAGTGAACTTCTAGAAAATCAAGTTTTACAGCTTTTTACAGAACAAAACTAATAAACAAATTGTGGTTCCAACAAGATGGCTGTCCTGCACATAATACTAATAATGTTAGACGGATATTGCAGGAAAATTTTTAAAACAGCATAATTTCAAATAATAGAGGACCAGCACTGTAGCCTCCCCGCTCGCCTGATGTAACTCCTTCTGATTTTTATTTGTGGGGTACGGTGAAAAATGAAGTATATGATTTTGAAAGTCCGGAAACTATCGACATTTTGGAAGACAGAATTAGGGACGTTTTCGGCACAATGAATGCCAATACTCTCAGAAGAGTAACCAGCTCAGTTAGGCATAGATGCCAAAAATTTAGCCAAATGTTCAGTATTTTAACAGAAAATTAAAATTATTTAAACATGTCAAACTGGTAACCTTAATATTACTGTTATTTTTTATAATAATTGGTACTAGTTATATCCATGAAATCAAAATAACTTTCTGATTTTCCATGGCCTACTATTTTGTTTTTTAAGCAATGGATAACTTTTCTTAAATTAATCCCTTGAAAAACAATTTTTCCTCGGCATGTGATACATCATTTGAAACCTTTTTTTAAGCGCAATCTGAAAAACAAAAAATCCAATATGGCTGCCATAAGAAAAAATAAAAGTTACCTCGGGTATGTCGAAAACAAAAGAGAAATCACGAAATTTTCGTTTTTCTGAAAAATCCCAAAATATAGTTTCACTCAGCCGTAATTTCTTAACGGATTTGGAATCAGCATAAAATTTGCTAAAACTTATCCCATTTAACCGATCTTGTAGCTCTTATGGTTACCGAGATCGCAATGGTGAGCATCGAATTTGGAACACACGATATAGAACTAATTAGACCATCGCATAAGCACGTATGTATAGACAAGTTTGCCTTTCAAAGGAAACTAACTTAATACTGGATCTACATCTTTTCTGGCAGATTCATACACTTTAAAAATAATTTAAATCACCCTGAAATGATTTAAATCAGTGAAAAGAGTTGTATCTTTGTAAATCGATCATAAATCCTACTAAAATGATCTTGAATCGAATTTCAAGTCACAGATATTAGATCATATTATGACGAAGTATTTAAGCTTTTAAATCAGAGATCATTTGAGACAAAAATATATAATAATATAAAATGAAAAAAGTGTTTAGATCTTTTAAAAAATTTAAATTTCAAGACGTGACAGCTCTAGCTGAAAAAGCATTATTCAAACCTCCTCCTGAAACTATTACTCTTTGTAACATAACACAATTATTTCCTCTTTCATCTCACTTGAACCAAAATAGGTTTTTTTGTGTAAAAGTTTGTCCGTGTCTGCCTATGTCTTGCTACGTTGAATTTTTGCCTAAAACGTTTGCCCAATTGACTAATTGGCAATAAGACTCTTAACCTCGAAAACTCTTTGAATGATTATAAATCTACCCATTGCGCATAAAACTTCTTATACTTAATTACAGTTTGATAACTAAATAATAATAATTTACACATTATGCTAATCCCAGTAGTCAAAATATTTAGGAATCTTGTATAATATAACATTACACAGGGTGTCCCATAATTAACCTTCCTTCATGGGGGTGATAGATCTAGAAAAAAATAAGTATAGTTGCATATAAACATTTGCCTTAAATCAGTTCATAAGGGAGCTACAACCCCTTAAAGGGAGTAAGGACAATATAGTTATTTGCCAATAAATTTAAAACGTCGTAAATTGCAAAAAATTAAATTTGAACCATTTATTAATTTCATAATGTTACATATTTTGTCAAATTTTTATCTAAATATCATGAACTGTTGAGGTAGTTACAGGAGATGTGAGGATAAATTTTCGCCATATTATTTTTGCCTTATTTTTTTTAAACATTTAAAATGGAAAGATACCAGTGTTTAAAACTGCATAAAAAAAGCGCTCTTACTAAATTTCAATAGGAGCCATCGTTTTGGAGTTACTTACTTGTATTTTAACATTGTAATATAGGATATGTATGCAATAATGAAACTACAACTTACGCATCGTAGCATGGCCCCTTAGATTTAAATGCGCAATGGATTTGGCATCTACTGTTTCTACCGCATACGGGCCACTTCTTTCTAACTTGTGCGCAATTCGGGGGCCACTCTACGATGCGTGACCTGTACATACCTCTACAAAAATAGTATCTCAATATTTTCATCTATTGTTTTGTAGAGTAATTTAAAATATCGCTTTAGGCAATGAAGCATGGACTTAAGGATTTTTTTTATTTATAATAATTTTCCAATTAATTTTATTATAAGTTTGTGATCAAGAATAATAAAATAAATCGGTATTTAAAGCATTTGTTAAATTACATGCTTTATTGCATAAAACAATAAGTTAAATTTGCTCTAGTTACCTGTACCATTATTGCATACCTGTCCTGTATTACAATATTTAAATACAAATAACTCCAAAACGATGGCTCATATCGAAGTTTAGTAAGAGCACCTTTTTTTGCAGTTTTTAACAATGGTGCCTTTTCCGTTTTAAATAAAAAGCAAAAAAAATTAAAATTTGTCGCCCCTTGAGGGAAGGTATTTAATTATGGGATACCCTGTATAGTGCCGAATCGCTATGCACCGTTGGTAGAGGATTTTCAATATCAGATATCTATTCATGCTAAACATTTTGTTTATATATAAAAAACATAAAGTGAAAAAAAAATCACATATTTCAGATTATATTTACTTTGGCGTTCATACATTTTAAACTACATACGAAATTTGGGCATTTAGCAGGGCAGTCTGTTATTCATCGAGCGGAAATTTGAAGTGTGTGTTTATGGTGGAAACGGGATAGTTTATCGTTAATAATTCTCGAAGTATCTCATCCTATTGCCAAATGGGATTACCTTGTAGTGAATTTTGGATTACGATGTATGTTTGGTATTATAACAACAACCTTCGTTCAATATGGAAAGGATTAATACATCTAACAAAGGCTAGAGCTGCCATCACTTTACGATTTTCAAACATATGTTTCGAATATTAATCAGAACTTCTGAAAATGGATGGAACTAAAACTATATACTATACCTGTCAGTGTAATCTGCAAACATGTGAACGCTTTCCATAATATTTTCAAATGAGTTGCTTGGTAAAACAATGTTCGTTACATAATAATAAATAATATTTTAAAATACTATTACTATTAAGGGATTCTATCCAAATTTAAGAAGAATGTTAAATGGTGAACAAATATAGTATTTTATAACAATAAATCCCTTGTTTTGGTTTTACTAGACAGAATAGTTGAAATTAAAAATAACATTATTGAGTCAGTTGTACTGAACATAATGTGCATATTATCTTTTTTGTAATCCAAGTTTCAGCGTTTTGGCAAATAGCCGGGAAAATAATTGTTTAAAAAGATATATGTTATACTTATCTGTGATAAGATTTGTAAAAGTTAGTAAATAATAATTAGCAAAAAATGTTCAGTTAATATTATTTTTCATTCTACTCTATAAATCCCTCTCTTCTCTTTGTAATACTTTTAAAGATAATGTCCTGAAGCATTAAAATTAAATGTAATGTGTAAAATTTCATATCAGTGTGGGATTAGTTACACTGGTCAGACAAAAAGAGTGGATAAAATCTAGAATTTACAATCATAATATAATTATGACAGTGCAATAAATAAAAATTCGTCAGCTCTTTACCCATCTAATAGAGAATAATCACGGTTTTCTGTTTATTGAGGTCAATATTTAACATCAAGAAAATAATTTAACTAACTAAAAGATTATTATTAAAGATGAGTATATACATTAATATCACAAATGATTGTAATAATTTAAAACTTAACATTGATAATTTTAGTGCATTATATAAAAATATGCTGAACAAGTTTGTGGCTTAAAGATCTAATTTTAATCATTGATGATTTCGATTTCATTTTATATTTCTTATGTGTATATAAAATATCATCGTTTCATTTTAATTATCGAACAGGGTGAAGTGTACCTACTACAGTTATTTGTTACACGTACTTTAGTTTGTAATTTCCAATGTATTACATAGAATTATTAACTTGTATTGACTTAGCTTATTGGCTGCTTTTAAAATTGCTGAATGATTTCATAGGGTTTGTTTAAGTGACGGATCAAGAATGGATCTTTGCAACACCCCACAAATTAAACTATCCGGATTTTAAAATACGTCTATACCTATTCACTTGTCTTCTATCACTTAAATCATTTTTAATAATGGTTTGAGTACTATCACCAAAATCTAGGTAGTTTAAAATGACAAGAAGAATTTCAGAATCAAGTGTATCGAATGCCTCAGTAAAATCTAACAGAACTAAAATCATTACCTCATCGTCGCGTCGTCAACAGTAGTGATTATATTATCGGTTATATTTAGTAAAGCAGTGATACAGCTATGATTTGGTCAGATGAATGACAGCAATGAATTTGTTAGTGATGGGAATAATCGGGATATTTTTATAATCGAGATATTAGTAATATTGAATATTTCATAATCGAATTAATAATTCGAGATATTTAATCGAATTTGCTATCGATGACGTCAGAATGAAAATTCGAGATATTTAATCAAATTATTATATTCACGACCGCAGAATGAAATAAATCGGAAAAAAATAGAATAGTGGATAGTTAATAGTTTATTGGTATTTTAAGAAATTACAATCGGCGGCGTAAGTTTTTTAGGGCAACTGAGTTATTGTTTCATTTATAATTTTTATAAACATGAACACTCCTCGGCAGCTCAGTGGAGAAGTGGTCTGTCATATCATCTTTCACTGCCTTACTCTCACCAATTATATTATTTATAAAAATTGTAAATGATAAAATAATTTATTTACATTTTCAAGAAGTTTATGCCGCCCATTTTACTTTCTCAGAACACATCGGCCGCCACAACGACAGCGCGCCTATCCCTCACTGCATCGAAATCATCGAATGTCTCATGTTGTCATGTCCTGCTTCCGTCTGCGCATTTACCTATTCCAGAGGCAACCACGAGACATTCAAGTACATATAAAAATTTGTTCAGTTTTAGGTATAATTATTGATATACTTCCATCCTTGTTGTACATAGGTGCTGCCCAATTAATCTATCTTTGTTGCAGTTTGGGAAGATTTTCGTAGATGGCGGTAGCAGCACAGGGAACGTCATCGTTGATGTTGGATCCGGTCGCCATATTGTTTGTTTTGATGCTGATGTGTGGTGCCTGTCTTTTTTTTATTTTATATTGGATTACGAACTATGTAAAATACTGTGACTTTTAAATACTCTTTTATTTGAACTTTTTATTAGTGTTAGTGTAATATTTAATTTTATTATAACCATGCCACAAAAACATTGTCTTATTTGTGGATTCAATATAGATCAGGTAGAAAAAATGCACTACTTTCCAGTCAATGACCAAAAGTAAGTTTGTGTTTTGTGTTTTAAAGGTATTTAAATAAAATTGTTTCCTTCTTGTTAGGTCCAAAATTTGGCAAGAAATGATGAGAATAAAATGTGTTCCTGATACATCACTTCGCAACTATTTGATTTGCAATCGTCATTTTTCTATAAACAGTTACATGAACCTTGCAACACGGAGGCTGCGTGCTGATGCTGTTCCCACATTATTCCCATGCCAAGTACAACAGGATCCTTCACAAGAAATGGTAATTCAAAGAAATGTGGAGCTTACAAGTGATCAAGAGCTTTTAGAAAGTACTAATACAGGCATAGGTATGTTATAGTTATTGGTTACTTCCTTCTTTTACTTGTACACTCTACGTTCTTATTATTGTACTGTGTTACTCAGCGATTGTAAGTTGATAAGTCAGATTCGTTGATGTTTCTGTATCACATACTCATTTTTCTATTTTCTATCAAGCTACAAAAATCATACTTAATTTGCAAGATTGCATATGTATAAAAAGACATATTTTTTGTATGTAAAGCTTTGTGGCTGTTTTGTTAGCAAAATCACATTTTCTTATCTGATTTTGAGCAGTACATGGATATTGTATTACAGGAGAAGCAGTAATTGAAGACCCAATTCCAAGCTGTTCCAGTTTACAAAGGAGTCCAAGTACCCCTACGTACCGCTCCATGTTTCGAGGTATTAAGGGAGTCTCTCGTGTTGATGCTTCTCCTAGAAAGCTGTTCGCGCTGGCTGTGGGTGCGGAGACAATCCAACAGACGTGCAGTTTTCAGCCAGTCTCAAATTTTAAATGGGTTGACGAAACAAAAAGCAAGGAACAATGGCAACTTTATCAGTTGCTTACATCAGTGGGTTCATTGTGAAAAAGCTTCTTGAGCATACAGATTGTGCAACCTGCTGTTACCAGTTGTTGTTAAGTCCGGAGTCGCCTCATAATTTATTTATAAGTCATCAAATTCCTGTGTCTGGTGATTTGAAGTAAATTTACTTGTTCACGAAACCGGTCACACCAATAAAGGAATTTTATGAGAATTTTTTCCGTTTGTCTTATCATGAATATTATAATCGTTATTATTTAATTGTAAAATAACTTCTTGTTTAGCCATTTATTTTTCTGTGGTTTAGTCTATTTAAAATATCTTCATAATTATTGCATTCATTGTGGCTTGTTATTTTATTGATTTTCTATCAATAAACGATTTATTTTACCTGTTTTGTTTTATTTCTTCAATAAAATGTAATTGAAAATATAACAGCAGCCAGCAAAACTCATCGCGCGCTTTTTTAAATCATCGCGCACGCCATCTATTATCACCTTCCCAAACAGTAGACCAGTGCAATATTCCGAATAGAAATAATACAAGTACTTGAACGTCTCGTGGTTGTCTCTGCCTACTCCTAGTACTACTACGTCAGTCTTCAGTATGTTTACTAACACAGAACAGTTTACTAATTCGATTAATTCTAAAAGTTTTCCAGTACGAGCAATTCGTATTAATCGATTAATCTTATAATAGAATTATTTGAATTATTTAATTCGACTCTTCCATCACTAATTTGTATCCAAATATATTCTCTAGTTTGCTTTTCTACGTGTTTTTCTAGAATCTTGGAGAGAGATTATATAATACTAATAGACTTTAAATAAAAATAACTTTCAAACAAGAAGCAGAACAGAAATTTATTTTTATCCACATGTTTATTAAATCATTTATATTAATTTTGTTAAAAGTAAATTTGCTTCTGATAGTTAAAAAATAAAATAGAATTTCGTATTATTTTTAAAAATGTATGTAAAACAGAATTGTTTAAAAATTTAATGATGATAATCTGGAAAGCAATCAGGTCCACTGCCGTAGTGTAGTATAGTACATATATGAATACGGGTATACCTACCACATAAAAATAAAATAAATTACAATGTTTTCATGTTGACATTTTATAAACAGCACAGAATAATTATAAAAGCATAACAATGTTTAAAGTAATAAAAGCACGTTTTATCCACAGAGTGCAATTAAACGAATACATAACTTTGGCATCATAAATATTTTGATGCTTTAAATTTATTTAAATCGATATTTATTTCCTTAATTTTCCATTTGTGTGGATTCCGGAGCTTTCAAGTTGAATTCCTAAAATACTTGCAATTTCCCATGACCTGAGTAATTCATCTTCGCAATTTCTCACATCGCTGTTATACCACAACGGTAGACAAATGGGTTTTAACATCACATGCACTTCTTGTAGAATTCGTACTGAAAATTTTTAATGTAAATATGATAAAGTTCTAACTAATTACTATCTAGTTCTATAATTATATTGCCGCTCTAATAATCATAAGCGCCCGCAGATAGGGGCAAGGAAAGGTAGTTACCCACTCTCCTGGATTAGGAGTGACTTTTTGACAAACGATTGTATAAATGGGGAAAATTGTATTTAAGAGTGTTAATTTAGAAAATATAATTATTATAACTCATAAAAAACATGCAAGTAATATATTAGACAGTGTAGGTAAGTATGTTTTGTAATGTTTCCGAAACGTATTCTTAAAATGATTTCATTGTATCAGGCACAATAATAACCTGTTGAAGTAGTGACCGTTGTTTTCAATTTGCTAAACTATTTTGTGAACCACGATTGCTGTGAAACGAAAAAAACAAAGATTATCCTAGAATTAATTTCGTATTATTTTTAACAACAGATAATGTAAACAGTAATAAAAGGTGCATATTTACTTATATAACATACGCATAAATTTTAATATATATGTTTTTTCTCTTATTTAGCAATACATAATCACGATTGTGATAATTTATTCTTAATAATGACATTTAAAATTATTACATGCAGCATTAGTTAAAATTAGTTAAATGAATAAAGGATATTTCATCTAGTTACGACAGCAAAATGACCGAATCAATAGCTGGCAACCCGGACTAAACCAAATACAAATGTGCACCGACAAACCATGAAAAATTAAATACAAACAAGTGGCGGCAATCTAGACTAAATTAAAACAAACACATGACAGAAATCCAGGCAAAATTAAACGTAAATAAGTGCCGGCAAACCAGGCCACATTAAATATTTACAAACATGTGCCCGCAAACCAATCAAAATTAAACATAAACAAGTGCTGGCAAACCAGACCAAATTAAACAAAAAATTGTGAAGGGTGCATTTCCATTACGACTGCTCACTCCAGACGAGGCATGGGGAACAGCAGCCACCAGCGCAGCCTAGGCCTGCCATCACACAAAGCCCTCAGCCCCCTCCCAGCAACGCCCTGCGGTTTCTCGGCCCACATAACTGCACAGGTAGATACTTCGACCATCGTGGTGGAAAACGGAAGCGAGTAAACGCTCGGTTCTCGCTCCATAACGCGGCAGAGCGGCTGCTTATGCAGGTAATCAGCCTGTCCTTCCCGTCTGCCAGTACTGAAGTCCCTCGACTGTATGTCATGTTCAACGGCCATCCAGTATTGGCCCTGCTCGATAGTGACGCCAGCCTCTCCTTCGTTAAAGCGCAGCTTACACACAACATCTCGGTCCAGTCCGCGACCATGTCTGTTTGGTCGGCAAACCGGACAAAATGGGCAGAGAAAGTTTTTACAACAAATTGACTCCCACGTCCGATTTGAATCCAAAGATTGCCTTGATAAACTCTGAACCCACTTAGTGAATCAAATATAGCACTTTAACTTTAATACTAATTTCAATCACAGCTATATCTAAATCGTATAAAAATCCTTACATAATACAAAAGATAAATAATAAAGTGACTGTTATTAGTAATAGTGATGTATGATGAAAAAATTAACTATGCGATTCGAAATTATCGTCCTATCTTTTATATAATCATAATCACAATATAAATCTAATGGACAAAGTGGAAACTTTATTTATAGTTTGTAGTTTATAATAATGTTAATCGGCACATGTTATTCCCACATTGTTGGACACGCTGGACACGACCCTGATATTATTTTGTCCCATGGATACTTTCTAAAATAGAGGTTTCATATTAATGACCCTTATTGTAGTTTACAATAAAGGTAAATGTTGTCGCGGTAACCAGCTATTCTGAAAAAGTATGAAAAAGAAAACTGCTAAACGGGATATTCCTACATATACAGGGTGGGGCAATAGTGCGTCCGATTTCGATATGTCGAGTTCTATGATAGCTAGAAACTAGATTTAAAAACATAAATAAACTAGATAAAAAAGTCTATAAGCGGAACTTATTTTCGAATATACAGGATGAGCCAAGATGATTCTACAGGGTCAACTAACATTTTTTCAAATGGAATGCCATGTCTATCAGAACATTTTATATTAATTATTATTGACTCTCTCCCAACCACTTGGATATAACGATTTTTTTTTTGTTGAAATTATGCCATTTACACGTTTTAAAAAAATCACTACATTCAGAAGTACCGATTTTAAGAAAAATATGTTAGTACCAGTTACGAAATATCTGTGTGATGACGCTCAGCCATTTTCACTTCCTAAAAGTATACAGGGGCTAAAAATTATTTCTAAATTTACAACTATTTGAACTAAATTTTCTCAATTTTTTCAAATAGAACACCATGTTTATTTTTGGGCGATGTGATGTAAAATTGTAAAAGAACATTTTTTTGTATGTACATCCCTATGGCTATTTGTAAACCATTTTCGATTTATTGAACAATTACTTCAATATTCAGCAATAAAAATTAAACATTTTTTTTTTGTAATTCAAGAGAAGATATAAAAAGTGCTCCATATGTTGCCAATTTTGATTGACACACATTTCTTATGCGTCTTCAGAATGAGGTTTCTAATATTCATAAAATTACTGGAGTGATACTTCTAATAGCATTTATTATCCTTTCTTTAAAATTTTGGATTGTTGTTGGTTATAATACCTTATCTTGAATTATTTGAAAAAACCTTCACGCTGAATTTTGCAGTTATTTTTCAATAAATTGAAAATGTCACAAGTTCAGTTCAAAAAGTTGTAAATTTAAAAATCCTTTTTGGCCACGCTGTATACTTTTAGGAAGTAAAAACAGATGAGTGTTATCACACAGATGTCTCATAACTGGTACTAATATACATTTTTTTTTTAAATGTATAGTTGTGATTGTAATGATATTTTTAATTAACACGTGTAAATGGTATAATTTCAATAAAAAAAAAAATCATTACGTACAAGTGGTCGAGAGAAAGTCAATAATAATACAGGAGTAAAAGAAGGCCACAAAGAGGTTTTAAAAAATGTTCTGATATACATTGCATTTCATTAAAAAAAATTTTACTTGACCCTGTAGAATCGTCTTGACTAACCCTGTATATTCGAAAACAATTTCAGGTTATCGACTTTTTTGTCTAGTTTACTTATGTTTTTAAATCAATTTTCTAGCTTTCATAGAACTCCATATATCGAAGTTGGACGCACTATTGCCCCTGTATATTAATTTTTGTGTGATAAAACTACGGTCTAGACTGAATGCTATGTGAAGACATTGGTCTGTGCAAAACTAAGCTTTATTGTATTCTGCAATAAATGTTTTTATGTAAACGTTGTTAGATTTTCAAATTATAAAAGCAATATTAATATAATATTTAAGGGGTCTAATATCAAAACGGGCAATCGCTACTTTTTAACGAAAATTGAGAAGAAATATATTTCCTGTGTAGAATTTTAGCTAAATACAAATATGAAATCATTCAGTTGCAAAACGTTCAATATCACATAGTATTTTGCATTTAAATAGTAGATATAATTTCAAAGTGTAGAATCTCCAGAAGTTAGTTTCAAAACGTACGATCTCCAAACAACTGATAAGATGCGACAACATAGTCACATGTTATATAACGGAATTTTTAATATTAGCAGCATTGCAATATTATTAGTAGCTATTTCGTGGTGACTTTTTGGAAAAGTAATAATAGTGGATAGTAGAATTATTTAACAACTATATTTTGACGAAGGGTCCAACGTTAGAGTGTAATCATAATGATTTTATTACAGTGTATAAGTTGAAATAAATTGTCAAATATTTCTATGTTTGTCTATTATTCTGTTTTTTGTTTCTTGTTGACATTAATTTTCAAAACGTACAATCTCCATTGATCAGTATTAAAATGAATAATCTCCAGTCTAAAGACTAAACTTGTCATTTTTCTTTGAATTTCCGTATTGACAAACGTTCCCCATAACTATATTAATTATTTTATTGTTCAGAATTACATTTTTTCTCAATATTCTGATTTTTAATCGTTTATATCGATTTCCTTAAAAAGAGCATACAAGGACGTTTTGGTAGGAGAGCCCTCATTTAGAGAATTATCCACAAAACACAATTTTTAAGAAAATATGTATTGAAAACTTTTAAATTGTTCATAAATTAGCATTTCTTCTTGAAAAATATGCTGGCAGAAGGTCGTATCTGTAGAATGCAAGTTTAGAGTAATTAATATCAAAATGTGAATGGTATAACAGCCTCCACATTTTGAAATTAAAAAATTTTCGTTATTTGCATTCATTCCTTTTATTAACCATGCATAACATTGTATGCATACTAGGAGTACAAGTGCCATCAAAACATCAAAACATTTTTGCAGTTACCACTTCCTGTCATAGCAGGGCAGTATAGTGATCTGTTGTTGCTCCGATATTGTGACTTGTGATGTCAATTAGGGATGCTGATTCAATGATCGATCTGTAGGAAAATCGATCTTTGGAACTGAAAAAAATCGATTTTTAATCGATTATTTTAACGAATCGATTCTTTTTTATCAAAAATCGGATCGGAAAATCGACATGTTAATTTATTGTCAAAATGTCAAACTACTAAGGAATGGCGATTTTCGTTTTGTTTTGACTGGTAGCAAGTAAGCAAGCTCAGCCAGATTGGTATTATTTGTTGGTAATTCATTTAATTTCTTACATTATTTTGTTTTTGTTCCCCTCTCCTCTCCCCCTCCTTTTCCTTTTGTTAAAATGGCTGGCTGTATTTATGTAGTTTTTGGATGTTGTAGTGGTAAAATACATGAAAAGAAAACGGAAGTACCTACACGATTTGCAGAACTATAATATAATAATTATATAATAAAAGAATTAAATATTTACCGTGTATTTTAATACATTATTTGAGGTTATGGTGTTAAAAAATAAAATTACTTACCTATGTAAAAATTTTTGATTTTAATTTCTGGTTGAATTTAAACAATTTATTATTGGTATTATTAGTCTTACTATAACAACTTCAACTGATCACTTATTAAAGAATCGATTTTCTAAATATCGATATTTTCGTTTCGATTTTTTATTGAATCGATCATTTTAGGCAACGATTCAAATCGATTCAAAGAGCGATTCTTTTTACAAAAAATTCGGCATTCCTAATGTCAACTGCTACTGATCTATCAATAAAATTGGTCATAAATATTCGGTGGGAAGGGGGAAGTGCCTCCTCTTCCCACCCCTAAAGGGTGCCCTTGGAGGCGAAGGAATTTATTTTCCAGTATTTGCAATTTGTGTAACATTGTTACGATCGTAGAATATCAAACCAGCTCACTTTATGTTAGGACTGGTCTCATTATAGTGGTGTATTAATTTTTTTATTTGTCCTGCTCAGTCTTTGTTATGAGGGATGGGATGTCTCGACAAGAAATAGACATAATAACTTAACGAAACTATACACAAAAGTTTCGTTACGTGCTTGTTTTCAGATCGATTCAAAATGCTCGTTTTTTATTAATAATTTTTCTTAAAAAAACGCTCCACAAATTTAAAACTACTCATAATAGTTACTAGAGAGATTTTGAGGCAACTGATCCAACGTCATTTTAAATCAGTGTTGTGGTTACCTTTATTAACGATAACGGTTACAACAGCAATCACAAAAATAGATTTTGAACCTCTCAAAATTAATGTTCCTGTAAGAACATTGGAATCTAGGAAATGTAACTTCTAATTTTTCCAAATTTTGTTTTGTCTTTTTAATTTTTATTCTGTGTTGAAATCATCAGTGTAGGTACTGGCTGAATTTGACTAAGCTTTAGAAAATGTGACTAGAAGGTGGGTTTTCTCTGAATTAACCGCAATTCAATAAAAATGATCATCTGTCATGAAATTTTTCCGAATCCCGTTGGTCAAGTGGATGCCATGGGTGAAACAGCAATAACAGCATTCAATATTTTTGAGACGTTTACCACAAAATTACTAATGTTTTGTTCAACAACAATTTAAACACCTACTGGAGGTTTACCACATTGCCTCCTCTTATCAAATATCATGGCTATCAAAATGTTTTCAGGATGGGCAATGCCCATTTTGATAGCCATGATATTTGATAAGAGGAGGCACATTACAGAGTTAGGGCTCAGGAGAGTGCTAAAAGCCAGGCAATCTGCTTCGATTGGGAAAGGTATTAGGAACTTTCGCACTCCTTCACTCAAATTTGATGCATTGGATTATACGGAAATGATAGATTGGAACGCTACAAAAATATCGTCTCCACCTCTTCTCCGTGCGGTAAGTAATAAAGAAATTAAAAGCTTCATACAATCGGGTGAGGTCCCTGATTGGGATATAAAAGAGTTCCCATGTCACACACAAGCCGTAGAGCGTTGCGTGAAGCTAGTAACCGAAGCTTCACTTAAGGCATGCGGACTACAATCAAGGGACGGATACATTAGAGCGACACTTACATCGAAAGACCTGATAGAAGAATTCACAACTAAGGCAGATTACAAAGTGGCATCGGCATAAATGAAAAATAAGACCAGGATGTAAAATGTAAATATTGTAAATAGCACACACTGTTAATGGTTGAATGGAGGGAAGGGTGTGGGTGGAACTCGAAGTGCAGCCACCTCCTCGTGGTGAGTTCTGGGTTGTTTAGATTATGAAATTAAAATTAATTATATTATTTCTAAGCAAGCGAAGAGCCGCACATTTGAATGTAAACAGTGATATATAGATATCACTTGCGCGATCGGAAGACATTTTCCAAATAACAAAATTATTTTTCCTCTTATATACAAATACCTACTTTAACCATTAGGCACTACAGCATTAAAAAAAAAAACCTAAACAAAATCTACAAAAATTATAAAAAAAAACGAAAAATTTGTAATTTTTGCAAATATTCAGACGTTTTGCGCGATCGGAAGATATGCTTTAAAAGCAGTTATATATTTTTTGCAGGCTATTCAACATTAGTACTAACGTTTTAGCACTATAGCGATAAAAAAATACAAACCCCAAATAATAAAAAAAAATACCAAAAATTCGTCATTTTTTAAAACTTTCGGCGTTTTGCGCGATCGGAAGATATTGTCTGATTTTGATAATTTTTTTTTTTGTTAGGCTAGTATGCACCTAAGGCAACTTTTCCGTGCTATAGCGAAACGAAAATTTAAATTTGAAATTTTTCGCTCCACCCTACTACACATATAACACTGCGGCTGAGGAAATAAGTAAAACTATAACAAAAAAATACCTTTGTCTTCTAGCTTCATAAATAACGGGACCCATTATCGTTAATAAAGTTAACATTATCTATTTTTGGCACTACGCATGCCCAGAATAACGATAATTAAATCACATGCTAAAATAAATTATTCTAAAATATCCCAGCAAGTACATTATTTATGTATGTTCTCAGGAATAATATTTTCCGAAACTCAACCGTCTGAACAGACAATTTGAAGCATACACTACTAATTTACACATAAACAGTAAATTTTTTAAAATTTACTTATACCAAAATATGCCTTTAAATACTATAGATTCCTTAAATTATATAAGAGTAGAAAACATTTTCATTATATCAGTTTTCAAGTTTTGAATAAAGCTGGCCGAGGTGGCTGGAGTACAGCCACGGTCTTGCGCTGGCGTCACACGTGCCGATTTAGAAGTGATTTACGCTGCAGTCTTATTTGAAAGGTTAATGCGTGAGGTTGTACCTATAAATTATACATAATGTCAAACGCGCCAAAGGATAAAAAACGACCGTACGCGGATACAGTGAATAAATTTATCGGTGAATCTCCGGATTTATTCTATGACGGATGCAAAATAATTTGTAAAGTTTGCAATCAAGACTTAATGTGCTGGCACAAAACAGATTGTCGTCGTCATATCAATACCGTGCAACATCAAAATAAAGAAAATGGCATGCCTTTGACAGCTCAGTTTATGTTTGATTTATTGTTAATGTTAATAGCCTGTAATATTCCGCCACACATACTGGATAAACAACCATTTCGGGAGTTTTGGAATAAATACAATCCCCAGGTGACTTACCAAGTCGTACATCTTTACGTAGATATATTCCAGCTGTTCGTGAAGACATTGTAAATAGGATTAAATGTGGATTAAAAAATATACGGCTCTGGTTATGTATTGACGAGACGACAGATTGTAAAAAAAAAATCTATTTTAAATATTATAGTACGTGTACTAGATCCTCTTAAACCAACATTTCCACTTTTACTAGCCAGTAAAAGACTAACTGCGTGTACTGGCGAAATAATTACGCGTGTGGTGTTGGAGACATTCGAAAGATTTGAATTTTCAACAAGTCAAGTATTGATGTTTGTGACTGATGGTGCCTCGACAATGCGCGTGGTAGGCCGTTCTCTTCAAAGAGACAATTGCAGGTTTTTACATGTTACGTGTAAAGTGCATGCGTTACATCTTGTGGCAGAAACGATTCGAAAATGTTTTCCAGAGGTAGATGCAGTAATAGCAAATACAAAAAAAGTATTTCTCAAATCTCCTAAACGGCTTCGAGTCCTGGTATCCCTGAACCACCAGAGCCGATACTTACACGTTGGAGAACGTGGTTGAAAGCGGCTTTTTATTATGCTGAATATTTTCAACAAATAAAAGCTGTGATACAGTTCAACCCTAACGAGGCTGCAGCTATTAGGGAAAGCCAGACAAGCTTTCAAGACGTTTCCCTTGAAACAGATTTAAAAACTATTAATAACAATTATAGAGGACTACACGACGCAATAGAAAAATTGCAAAATAGTTCGTTGTCGTTAGTGGAATCGCTGCAAATAGTGGACGACGTAAATACACAGCTACAGGCTATAAATGACGCAAAAAATAATCGCGTTAGTGAAAAATTCGAGAGTGTATTACAGAAAGATCCTGATTTTAGCAAATTAAGACAAATTTGTGATGGTGCATCTACAACTTCGTTAAGTGAGTTCACAGATTATTTTACTTATGCCTGTATTACATCCGTAGATGTCGAACGGTCATTTTCAAAATAAAAACATATTTTTTTCACCAAAGCGAACATCGTTGACGAAGACAGCTGTAGAAACATACTATAGATCTTCCCCACTTTGTGATGACGAAAACCAAACTACTTCATAAATCTGCTTAAAAGGGTGAGTTTTATACAAATTTTTATAAAATATAACATTATTGTTAAAATTTATTTCCATTTATTGTACTTATTCAAATATTATGATATGATGTAAACATATGAGTCATATGACGGCTCTGTTGGCCAGGTGACCTCTACTACTAAGAATTAGTTTTTCCTTTTGTTTTATGATGGCCTTGGGTGATTCTCATTAGCCAGCTACACATATTTAGTAATTTGACAAGATAATGAGAAAATAGTAATAACCACAATACTGTATGGGACTGAAGAAAATGGGCAGGAAAAACACATGGACACACATTTCACTCCTAGTTGCCATTCATGGCAACTTGAAAAACAAAATAGAAGGTCAAATGTAAAGGAAAGGAAAAAATAACAAGAGGAAATTTGTACTTTTTTTTCTTTTTAAATTACAATATTAACTGTTTGCAAATATTCAACAATAATTTGAAATGCCTCAAAATTTGTTATTGCGAGAATGTAATTTACACTGAGGGTACTTTTAAAACCTATTTCCTGGAGGTGTTGTATTAAGCGATTGGATTATCTCGGTTTGAGTCTGTAATTGAACAAAATGTGGTTTACATCACCAATCTCTCCGCATTCGCACAGGTTATTCTCAACTATTTTAATTTTGTGCAGATGGGAAGGAAATCGGCCATGATTAAATTGCAAACGGGTTATTGTTGTGTAGAAACGCCTGGAGATGGAGTGCTCTTTATGCCAGTTATGTTTGGTTAAAAGGGATTTATTAAAAAGTAATTGGTGAGATTCTCCGAATATGTATTTTCGTATCTATATTGCCATTTCACAGAAATTGATTTGACCCTTAATCCATACAAAATTGACTTTAATATTACGATCTGCCAATTGTGGAAATTTGTTTACGATATTTAATATAAAACATGAGGTTTATATTCCAAAATTGGCACTGCTGGTAAGCACGCTTTTTGCACCTGAAAATATTGTAATTTTATAGTACTTTAGTAAACTAGCAGCATCAATAGCCTCAAGAATACCAACTGTTTCAGTAGTATAGGAATTAGTTAATTAACAACATTTGTTAATTAATATCTGACAAAGAAAGGACTCTTACAAACTAATCCTAACAAAATATTATAGTATTCATAAAACGTTCTTCTGGACAGAAAATGGAGTAATTTAAAATTATTATAATAGGTTGATATCATATTTATATTTCTTAATAAGGAGCTAACAGTTTTTAAGGAAACTGTATTCCAGAAACGAACAACTTATTAACGGTTAGATGGGTCTTTTGTTCCCGTTCTTGCATTTACAAAATATTGGAAAAGATTCTAACATATACAAAAGAATTTGTTAATGCTGTGGTAAGTTTACGGACTTAGATGTAGGTTTTATACAATTTCATAGCCACCAATTTCAGAGGACGAATTTGTGCTACACCAAATAACACGAAAGGCGACAATAAGTCGGCCCAGATATCTGTATCTATAGTTATAATATTCATCTTGTTTCAGTATTTTTCAAATATTGAAAGATAAGTATGAATTTTTTATTATGGAATGTAAAAACATATTTTTATTTTAGTGCCGTTGTTCCTGTACAGGATGTCTCACGTAATAGGAAATTGGAAAGTGATCGTTTTATTTTAGGGTGCTGTAATGCATATATTGATCCTTAGTTTAAAAGATGCATTTAGTTGTTCATGATTCAAAAGTAACAAAATAAAAGCCATATTTTTAAGTAAATACTTTGAACGACTAAAAAAAAAGAAGTTATTTTTTTCATTGCCACCACCACCAGTTTGCGCAATATCACTACCATCAACATGTGAACCTAAAAGCTATAGCCTAAAAAATTATCCCGTTTTAACTATTAATTTTGTGCTTTAATTGCGATTTCCCACTAGCAAAAATTAATTACCAAATAAACGGAAATCTTTCTTGAGACTGTGGGGTATACCATTTGCAGACCGGCTTCTGCTGCTAGTCTTCATCAAAGCGAAGTATGTGTACTAAACGTCGGAGCATTTTTCCAATTCAATACATTGCGATTGGCTCCGGTAGATGGAGTTACTATTAACTAGTTAGTACTCTACTGTCACATAGAGACTTAAGATTCTGAGATCCTCATTGTTAAGGTGGCGTATACCTACTTTGCACTAATGAAGGCAATAACTAGAAACCAGTCTGCGAATGGTACACGCGAAGGCCTCAAAAAGGATTTCCATTTATTTGGCAAAACTCTTATATTAGTGGGCAATCGCAACTAAAGCTTAATCACTTTTCTTTGTATAATACAAAGAGTATAGCAGGGTATGCATGGGCCGGATGCCCCTCGGGAATGTTAGGCTGATATTTTTACCTTGACATCACACTACTAAGAAAAAATATTTTGTAAGTTATCTCACACCTTTGCACACGCTGATTTTTGAAATAAATTAATTATTCGAATTTTGAAAAAAAAATTTCTTTAATAATGTAAAAAATCTTTGGTTTGCTCTCTGTATGTGCTAGATGCAAAAAAGTATTAAATGAAACATTATTGAATATTTGCAGTGAGTAATATACTCAAATATTCCAAATTAAATAGTTTCAAAAATATAAAATAACACGTATATTGAGAGACTCTATTATTTTTTTTAATAAATGCCCCTTACCATGTATGCTCTATAACATATATTTTGTTCAACATTTTCGGAATGGTAGAACAGTGTTAAATAAATTATAATTACTACCTATACATAAATATTAGGGAGACTATGGATGTAATAATTGTACTCCAATTTTTGTATGATATAATTTTAATAATAATAATAATAATAACTATAATTATTTTAATATTCTACATATACCAACTCTATAAAACTGTATAATGATAATAATTAAAATATGAGTATAATTACAATATTGTAACGAAATTATTAACTTTATTTATTATTCAATTTTCCCATATGTAACCATATAATATTATAATAATAGTATAAGCATAATGATAAAAACTTATCGTAAACAAATGTAGGGAGACTAAACAGTTAATTTAACTCTACATTTTTTTATATCCATGATATTGTTTACATGCGTCAATACCGAAGGCAAGGATAACGAGTGCCCGCTTTATATTTAATATACCCATTATGTATACTCACAACATGCGGCAAGTTAAAACCTGTTTGTATTATTTTGACCTCAAATTCATTTTTATGCATATTTTTCTTCTATCGTTCCAAAAATTTTGAACAAAATATATGTCATAGAGTATAGAAAGCGGCATTTATAAAAAAAATCCGTGATACTCTCTCTAGTTAACACCTTTAACCTCTCACTGACGTCTTTCTTTTTTTGCCGATCATTCCCTGTTCGCTCATAATCACGTATGTTAGGAATAATTATAACCTCATAACATAAATAAATTAATGATACGTAAATAAATTACTGATAAGAAGTATTATAAATAAGAACGAACACATTGTTACGACAGTTAAGAACCAAAGCTTGTAAAAGTAAGATTGGTGAATGTACATTTACATTCACTAAAGTTACATTCTTCAAAAAAGTGTTTTTTCTAAAACGTAAATATAATTCTTTCAACATACGTGTTATTTTATATTTTTCTCGCCATGTATAAATTTAACACTTTTTGAAATAAATGCGATAAATTCACAGTTACAGGAATTGAAAACAATAGATAATAAACAAAAGAAAAAGTTTTTGTTCATATTTAGAGTTGTAATAACTAAATATGATTAACATGTAACTAAAATATAGTACGAGTTAAGTTATCTGGCGGCAATAAGTACTCCCCAACAATTCTTTGTTACATTGATGGAATAATGATATAATTCAAAGAAATTTTAGTAATACTTACAATACAGATAGATACAATAGTTTTATCACTAAGCTTAAACAGAACAGAAACTTTCAAGAAAATTAAACGATATTCTGTTGGTACAAACTCCTTTACAATCCATGAAGTTTTATTGGTTTATATATAAACGGTTAGCGATTTCTTCTAATTCAGGAATCACGAAAGGAAACGTTTCTTAGTTCTAAATTTAACATTAGAAGGCAATAAAATAAAGAAAACTATCGACATTACAGTTAACTTTCTATTTGTGAAACTACAGATAAAAGATAAAATACGATTATCTCACTTTCTTGAACAAGAACCTCGTTTGCTGAAAAGAGAATTGTATTGGGAATTTTTAAATTTGCACTAATTATTTTGTTTTCCATTCTAATCTAAATCTAATATGATAAATTCATCAACATGAGTTTATTTTCGGTCATTTATTCTAAATTAAATATTTGGTTGGAAAAAGAGACAATTAGTATTTTATGTTGTTGTTTTAGATAAAATCACGAAGGGACCATTGGTATGCGCAATTTACGTTTGACCTCTAGCAGGGGAGGGGGAACCACAGTCGCAAATCGGTGAGCGCGGTTCAGCATAGCTAATACGATAGTACTATCTACGTGCCAATATTATTTGGCTATATTCAATGGATAAAAGTAAATTGCGCATATTAATAATGATAATAATTAAAATATGGGTAAAATTAAAATATTGTAACGCAATTATTAACTTTATTTATTCTTCAATTTTCCTATATGTAACCATATAATATTATAATAATAGTATAAGCATAATGATAAAAACTTATCGTAAACAATTGTAGGGACACTAAACAGTTAATTTAACTCTACATTTTTTTATATCCATGATATTGTTTATATGCGTCAAGACCGAGGGCAAGGATAACGAGTGCCCGCTTTATATGTAATATACCCATTATGTGTACTCACAACACGCGGCAAGTTAAAACCTGTTTGTATTATTTTGACCTCAAATTCATGTCTATGCGTATTTTTCTTCTATCGTTCCAAAAATTTTGAACAAAATATATGTCATAGAGCATAGTAAGGGGCATTTATAAAAAAAATTCGTGATATTCTCTCTAGTTAACACCTTTAACCTCTCACTGACGTCTTTCTTTTTTTGCTGATCATTCCCTGTTCGCGCATAATCACGTATGTTAGGAATAATTATAACCTCATAACATAAATAAATTAATGATACGTAAATAAATTACTGATAAGAAGTATTATAAATAAGAACGAACACATTGTTACGACAGTTAAGAACCAAAGCTTGTAAAAGTAGGATTGGTGAATGTACGTTTATTACTAATCAATAAAGTTACATTCTTCAAAAAGTGTTTTTTTTTAAAACATAAATATAATTCTCTCAATATACGTGTCATTTTATATTTTTGAAACTTTTTAATTTAGCACAAACAGAAAGTAAAACAAAGACTTTTTACATATTAAAGAAAAATTTTTTTCAAAACTTGAATAATTAATTATCATTTCAAAAACCAGCTTATGCAGAGGTGTGATAACTTAGATGTCTTTCTGTGGGTTAATTTGATTATTGAATTTTACTCAACTTAACCCAATTATTTAGAGGAAGAAATGTTAATCTAAAATAAATTACTTAATACTGTTATTCTGAAGCCAATACATCTTTAAGTATGAGATATCCTAAGATAGACAAAAATATTTATTCAAAAATTAACCCTTTAGTTTTGAAGTCTTTTGGGTACAGGGTTTATTTATAATATTGTTTAATTAAATTATTGTAAATTGATGGTTTAGCATACAAAGAAATGAGAGAAAAAGTGTAATCACTTCTCTGAATTATAAATTTTACAATTTGAATATGTCTGTCTCCCCTTACATAAAAAATAAGACAGATTAAAAATTTCCATGTTTCTACAAACTTGCTCTAATTTTGAAACTCTTCAGAGATCAGATTTATGGGATTATCAAAATAACCTGCTTATTAACATAGACTTCTCTAAGAATTTATGTTCAAATACTCCAGGGGAAATTTGTTCTTTGTCCAATATGCTATTACCATTAATTTGACTGCTTTTTACTTCTTTCTTCTACAATAAAATTATTGATCTTTTTTTGTAAGAGACCTGTCATGTGATAAATTTTACAAAAAAAAATGAGTCCAACAGAAAAAGGAACATAAAATGAGGATATTATTCAAAAGATGGCCCTAAAAAAACAGAATGTTTTTTATACTGACGTGGAATAATAGTTCCGGAATAATATTATATGTATGTGATACCGATTTCAGATAAAAGAATAGATAGGCAACATCTGGATTGTTTGGATTCCTTTAATAAAAACAATGACTTTGAGAATACGTTTTCCTAATGATAGATGCATTTATATTGTTTGATTCTCCTTTGTAACTTGATTTAACTGAAAATTGCAAAGAGAACTAATTAATGGTAGCGAGGAAATTGTTATTGATAGGATTTTATATATTGCTCACTTCTGGAATCAGAGCAAATTCTCTTCGAAAGAATTTTTATCCCTGGACGATTTTTGGTTTGTCGCTTCTTATAGAATATAATATAATAATAAATTCTTATAAAATATAACATAATAATTAGTTAAACATGAAGCAGCAAGGTATGTTCACAGTGCGGGTATATCATATAAATTGTTATTACAAAATTTCAATTTACTCTTCATAAGTAATACTTATTTGATATTGATTCAGCGATTCGCTGTACAGAAAGGGAGAATTTAAAAAGTCCATAAACATGTGAGAATGCATGGAATAACAACCATATTAGTCAAACTGGATTTTGCAATAATTTTGAAAAAGAAAACAATAGCACAAGAAGTAAAATTAAAGAAATCGACATTGTTTTATTAAACGGTGATAAACGTGTATCTAATTATTATGTAGGTTTTTGTAGTAATTGGTTAACAATCCTTAAAGACATGGTAGGTAGAAAAAAGATCGATATAACATAGTCTCATATGTATTGAAAACATATAAACAGAAATCTCGCCATGTATAGATTTAACACTTTTTAAAATAAAAGCGAAACATTCAAACTTAGAGAAATAGAAAACAGTAGATAATAAACGAAAGAAGAAAAAGGTTTTTGTTCATATTTAGAGTTGTAATAACTCTAAATATGATTAACATGTAACTAAAATATAGTACGATAAATTTTAAACAAATTAAAAATTTCTAAAATTTTCTCCGAGATTAGATTATGAAATTAAGCTCAAGTTAAGTTATCTGGCGGCAATTAGTATTCCCTAACAATTCTTTGTTACATTGATGGAATAATGATATAATTCAAACAAATTTAAGTAATACTTACAATACAGATAGACACAATAGTTTTATCAGGAAGCTTAAACAGAACAGAAACTTTCAAGAAAATTAAACGATATTCAGTTAGTACAAACTCCTTTACAATCCATGAAGTTTTATTGGTTTATATATATAAACGGTTAGCGATTTCTTCTAATTCAGGAATCACGAAAGGAAACGTTCCTTAGTTCTAAATTTAGCATTAGATGGCAATAAAATAAAGAAAACTATCGACATTACAGTTAACTTTCTATTTGTGAAACTACAGATAAAAGATAAAATACGATTATCTCACTTTCTTGAACCTCGTTTGCTGAAAAGAGCATTGTATTGGGAATTTTTAAAATTGCACTAATTATTTTGTTTTTCATTCTAATCTAAATCTGATATGATAAATTCATCAACATGAGTTTCTTTTCGGTCATTTATTCTAAATCAAATATTTGGTTGGAAAAAGAGACAATTAGTATTTTTTGTTGTTGTTTTAGATAAAATCACGAAGGGGCCATTGGTATGCGCAATTCACGTTTGACCTCTAGCAGCGGAGGGGGAACCACAGTCGCAAATCGGTGAGCGTGCCAATATTATTTTGCTATATTCAACGGATAAAAGTAAATTGCGCATATTAATAACCGTGGTCGCGCCTTCGTGGTTCTGTCTGCATTTGCATGCATATTATTAAAATAAAAATTACTATTGGCAACACTGTCAAAAACCCTATAGATATAAACGTTTTATTCCATTATTTCTAACTGGTTATGGACCCAGACAGTCCAAACACTCAATACTAAATATAGAAGATAATTTGAAAGGACAAATATGGAAAAGGACAAATCCGAGTTGACCATGAGTTCGAAGTTAGGCGAAGAAAATTGGTTGAAATGGAAATTCTTAATAAAATGTTGCTAGTTTCAAATGAGGTATTTGAGGGAGACATGAAAAATCAGAAGAAGCAGGTGAAAATCTAAAAAGACAGATAGTAACTACAGTAGAAAGATAACCATTATAAAATGCAACAATCCATAAGAAATATGGTTTGGTAAACAGACAAAAAAGGAAAACACTTTACCAAATGGAAAATGAATCTAAAATAAAATTTCAAAACGGTGTAACTTTATAGAATACCAATATATTTTGATAAAATTTTAAATCTGTCATTATATTTTCCACCCGATTCTGGAAAAAAATGTTTTGCAAATATTATACAAATCGTTTGAAAATAACCTTGAAGTGTCATAATTTTTCCAACTTTTTTTTCACAAAAAAGAAAAGACATTATTATTAGGCCTTTACGTTGATCTAATTGCTGCCACAAAAGAAGACGATACAAAGAAGATGTTAAATTCTTTGGAAACAATTTGAAATTAAAAAAAGAAATCTTGAATGTCTTTGGGATTCTAAATAAGAATAACTACTGACGGAATGTTTGTAAATCAATCGACATGAAAGAATTTTACGAAAATTTGAAACGGAAAATTCAAATTTCGTTTCAATTCCTACTGATAACAAAAATTAATTCATGATGAATAAGATCAAGGACATATGGTAAATGTACTATATAGGAAGGCTGTATGAAGCTTAATTTATTTAACTATAGTTACACATTTTGCTATTGTATTAGTTGTGAGTAACGTAAGTCAACATTTAGAAAATCCTACTCGAACTGACTGAAGAAAAACAAAAAGAATATTTAAATGTATAAAAGGAACTTTGAAGTATGATATTTAATTTTGGATAACAGACGTCCCTACAAGGTTTTGTAGATGCAAATTTTGTTGGGATACTCGAACCAGAAAATCTACCACGGGACTTGTATTCAAATTCGCAGGAGGACCTGTTTTCTGGAGTACAAGAAAATAGAAAAGTGTATCCCGATCGACAATAGAGGCTGTATACAGATCGAGCCGGATCACTAGGAACACGACTAGGGGCATGTGCAGTTTACAGTCGCGTCAGAATGAATAATACTCTCCACCGCATCTTTAACGATACTGAAATCTACTAATCTGTTTCTGTTGTCTGCTCATCTAAGTGCTCTAGCATCTAATGCGCAATCGTTGCCTAACTTTCATCTGGACTTCGTATTTAGCCTACATTCATCGCCCTATCGTGCTGCCAACAGACGAGCGAGTGTAAACTGCGCATACCGCTAGTCATGTTCCTAGTGGTCTGGCTCGATCTGTATATAGCTGCCAGTGAAACTACGAAGGATTTGATCTGGTTTCTTTTACTGTTGAGGGAGTTGTTGAATGAAGACTTTTAGAAGACGGTTCTATATATGGAGAACCAAAGTGCAATAAAGCTTTTCAAGAATCCAAAATTTCACAGAAGAACAAATGAAAAACTGCGAAACTTAATGGGAATTCATGGTCTACCGCAATACAAATTTTAGGGAGGGTGTTGAAAAAAGAGAAAACTAGTATTTTATATTACTATTTTATGCATTTGAAAGTATTATTAATAAAAAAATATTGATATTATTATTACATAACTGTCAAAAACCAGATATAAACTTTTTATTCCATTATTTCTAACTAATTTATAGAGGGTATTCCGCTTTTATTGTTAGAAATTGAAGCAGGTAGTAGAACATGTAATTTTAAGACAAAAGTTTTCTATAAACATATTGTATCGCAAAATACTTCGTAAGGGAGCTACAGCTCCACAAAGAGGTGCTTCTGTTGACAGATTTACCCAATTTTCAGAAACCGTTAAAGATAAAATTACGAAATTTGGTACACTTTATAACCTTTATGCGTCTAAACGAATTCTAACACCAAAATTTAAAAATTTTAATCAGAGAGTAAAAATGTCCCTAACCTTTTGGGCTGTAGTTTCTTACCAATTTTAACAAAAACTAAAATTTCGTATTTTTTACAAAAAAGAAGTCTCTTGCATTTTTTCAATACAGCCTACTATATTGGAAGTGTTGTTTTTTGATTCATTATGTGCCTAAAACTGTTATACTAAATATAAAGGTCTATAATAGGTATTTATTATTATTATCATATTAGGTTTGAAAGAATGCTTTTGAAAGACCAAATAATTAATTTATAATTTCTTTTCTAGAAATGCAATGTGATATTTTTTGACGAAAAGAATGGGCTTATTTATGTCAGGTGTCATGATTACCATTGTTATTACCGAAGTTACAATAATTAATCTAGATCTTGTCTTCAATTCAAAATAAATATGATAAATGTTCATATTTTGAATTATGTCATTTAAATATTTTTATGAATAATTTATACACAGACTCGACGTCTGCCGAATTCAGACGTAGATACATTTATGGGACTAGGAGTTTTCGTTTTTTGTATTGTAACTGAAGGAAATCATTTTTTGAGTATGAACATTTTCCATTTTGGTCAGTTAATATTTTTACAATATCAATATTTTTTGCTTATAATACTAATAACACTATTATTAAATTCAATGCTGTTCTTGCCCCTAGACTGAGTAGTTGTTTTAATAGTTTCTACGATAAAATGTATTGGAAGTGTTGTTTTTTGATTCATTATATGCCTAAAGCTTTTGTAGTAGTACATTCAGATAAAAGAATACTTTTTTAATGACCAAAAATTATTTTATTATATTTTTTCTAGAAATGCATTAACACGAAGCAATAATAAATCAGGTTTTTTTAAACTTACTATTAAAAAAATCAATTTAAAATTTATGTTCCAGGCCAAAGTAGATCTAAAATTGATTTAAATTCTATTTATGGTCTGTAACATAATTTTTAAATTGATTTCATTTCAAACAGTAAGTAGTATCGAAAAAATGCAAGATCTCTTTTTTGTAAAAAAAAAAATGAAATTACAGACGTTGATAAAAGTGGCAAGAAATTACAGCCAAAACAGATAGGAGGATTTTTACCCTGCACACCCCAATTTAGGACGAATCTGATTTAAATTTTGGTCTTAGAATTCGTTTAGACGAATAGAGGTAATAAAGTGTACCAAATTTCGTAATATTATCTTTAACGGCTTCTGAAATATTGGGAAACCCATTAACAGAAACACCTCTTTGAGGGGCTGTAACTCTCTTACGAAGCATTTTTCCATACATGATCACCTGTTTCAATTTGTACCAGTAAAAACGGACCACCCTGTATTTATTTCTTTTATCATAATTGCATCTTTTCAGTAATCAACCAATAAATTAGATTTATGGAAATTTTATTCTTATTATTAAATGCTATTAAAATTTTCGATGGTGTGATTGTCCTAGAAAATGTGCAAACCAATAAGTATTTATTAAACGATAAATATTTCACATTATTACAATTATTATGACAAAGAGTAAATTAGTGTCATGTACTCCAAATTAGGAAACATCGATGCAGCTACGAACACATGTTTCCGACCAATTGTTCCACGTCAGCTTTAAAAATGGTATCTGCGATTAGTTAGACTAAACATAAAATTCAATAACGGTTAGAAAGAAGTATACATTACTCAATATGCACCTCCATGTACCCAGATGCCATATTGTGAATCTAAATAAGAGGAATCGATATATACAGCAATATGCACTGCTCACAGTACAAACAAATTATCCTTAAACCTCATTAGCTCTTTCTGCTTTTTTTTGTATTTACGAGGCAGTGCACATAATTGTGGTTTTTTAAGTAGCACTATTTGAGTTCTTATGTGCAATTTCGTGAAAACTTATGGTGAGTGGAAACGAGAGATCAGCTAAGATTGGAGAGAGGGTCACCCATACTCTTCTGGATATATAAGATTGGGAGGAGAGGAATATAAACTTCCTCGGACTCTATGGTGCGCTACATAAATTAATTATTCTCGTGTGGCTGCTGGATCTCTTCTGGGGCGAGAATATACCTGGATGGCAGAGGAGTTCTACAGAACTTTGCTCAATCTGGGGTCGTGAGATTTTGCCATTCTAGCAGTGTTAAGCGACGCTCAATGCGATCTGCTCTTCTAGAACGATGTTGGCCCCCGTTCAGCAGTGTGGGGAGGCACAAAGTGGTATTTCGTGGATTCTAGGACATAGTGATATTCAGGAAATGAAAATGCCAATAAATTGGCTAGACTCAGAGCGGAACAGCACTGTCTCGAATCGGAGCCTATGGTAGGTATCACAAAGATACAGGTCACGACATACCTCAATGAATGGGCTTGCAGGATATTGAGGGAGCAGTGGATGGTAAGAAATAGCTGCAGATAAGCTCGGGACTTTATACTAGACCGAACAAACCGCGGCTTGACTAATTACTTGGACAGAGTAAAGCTAAACAGATTGATAGGAGTCTTGACAGGCTTAGAAGACACTTGTCGCTAATAGGTGTGGAGCAGGTTAAGTAGAAGTTTGTAGGATCGATAGGGGTCACTAAAAATGTCCCGCTTGTGGTTTACTTGCCAGGCACCAGCCTGGCAAGTAAACCTGTGCTGATCCTGAAAATCGAAGGTAGATTTTTGAAGCCGCTTCTAGGGAAGAGGGGTTAAAAATTAATAAAAAATATTTAAATCCATATTACTACGGGCAAATGTGTTTTAGAGCATAACATTTGATCTCAATTTATTACTATTTAGAGGTTCTAAACTAAAAACGACATGGCTGATACCTCTAATTTCAGGGAGCTGGATGGAGGATATTAAATTAAAAAAAAATTGTGTCAGTTTACGGTTCTTAAATAAATTATGCAAGTAAACTTGTGGCCTAGATGTGTGGCCTATACAAGGTTTCCCGAAATTAGTGGTAAATCTTTTAACTGCATATTCTACGACAAAAAGTTCCTATACACATGGCCCGAAAATTTCTTCCTAAAGGAGATACAACCTCCCAAAGGAGATCCCTGAGGATGTTTTTTCTAAATATCTCGGAAACTAGTGAAGATAAAATAATGAAATCTGGTGATTTTTGTAACATTTAGATGGCGCAGCCATCTTTAGTAATTAAAGGACAACTTAAAGAGTAAAATGCGATGTTCCTAATGATTTATTAAAAATTAAAAACATTTAAATAACAAAATTCAAATAAAAACAACGAATTTAATGATAAGTACACAAATTGAAAATAAATGAACAGAATGGAAACTTATTTGAGAAACCATGTTTAATTATTAGATAACATTTTAAAGTAAGTGCTCAAATAAGTTCCCATTTTGCTGAATACATATTCTAGTCCGGCGTATTATGTTTCGAGAGGCTCGAAGAATTTCAATCTCATTTTGTCTTAGCAGGTTTCCAGCCAAATGTATTCTATCAAGTAATTGTGCACGTGTTTCTACTTCAGTAATTTACACGATATTCTTCATATGTCCCCAAAAATAATAATCTAGAGGATTACAGTCCGGTGATCGAGGTGGCGACTATTGGACTACGCCTACCTATCCATCTAGCTGGATAGTTTTCATCTAGCCAGTGTCTTACAGCTCTCCCAAAATGTGCTGGCGCCCCATCATGCTGAAAGTAAATCCCTAATCGTATACCCACTGGGACCTCGTCCAATAATTCTGGAAGGTCATCTTGCAAAAAAAATTCAAGTAATCTGCAGCATTTAAGCGATAGGGTAACTCAATTGGACCAATTAGTTAATTGCCCACAATTCCGGCTCATATATTTACGGAAAATCTAGTTTGAAAATTGGTCCGACGTACCACTCTTGGATTTTCGTTGGCCAAAAAATGTGTATTATGCATGTTAAACATATCGTTTCTTGTAAAAGTGATCTCATCAGACCACAAAATTCTGGGTAATATCCTTTCATTATTTAAAATCCAATTACAGAATTCCAATCTAGCCGGGAAATCCTCGGGTTTTAAATCGTGTATCCTTTGGTAGTGAAATGGATGAAGCCCTTACATTTGTATCATTCTTTCAACCTAAAATTAATATTTTAAGTTATTATTGTGTTCTAAATAAGTACTTAAAATTTGTATTACATTTGTCTTAGGAATGCGTGTGTTTCTTGCGAGCGTTCGAATACTAATGTTTGGATTTTCTTCAATTTGATTAAGAACTATATCAACATTATGATTTCCCATAGGCCGCCCTTGTCCACGTAGGCGTCTGAAAGATCCACGCTCCACCAAATTTCTATGAGTTCTTGTAAAAATTCAATGATCAGGAATCCTTCGCTGAGGATATCTTATTTGTTATTCCCTAACTGCGCCTACTGAATTTCCATTACAAAATGAAGTGTATGTCAGCAAGTTCTCTTTGGGTAAAATTTTACATTTTTTAATTCTGACCAAAAGTGCTATTACAAACAATTTTTAAAAATAAATAATAGAACAGTCAAATAAATTGACGCCAACTGAAATTTGTATTTCATGGCCCGTTTAAAATAAATTCTCAATGTTTAGCTTTCCATGGTATGTAACATATAATTTTCAAACTGATTTTGCTCGACAACCGTGCAACCTATCGAGGTAAAACAAGAGCACCTTTTTTTCTTGTAAATTCAAAAATTTTGTAATTTCGTACAAAAAGTAATTAAAATCCACACACAGAAAAGTTGGGTCAATTTTTAACTTCCTCCACATGTAACGCCTCTAATTGAAAATTTAAAGTTTTGATAACAGAGTCTGCTTCGCCATCTAAATCTTACAAAACTCACCAGACTTCATTATTTTATCTTCACTACTTTCCGAGATATTTAGAAAAAAACATCCTCAGGGATGCCGGTTTGGGGGGTTGTATCTCCTTTAGGAAGAATTTTTCGGGCCATGTATATAGAAACTTTTTGGTCGTAGAATATGCAGTTAAAAGGTTTACCACTAATTTCGGACACCCTGTATAGTAACAAGAGAAAACAAATTAGAAATATGTATGGACCAAAAATTTCAAGTAAATAAACGATATGGTAATGTTTAAATTTTTACTTTTTACTTTATGTCTGATTTATTGTAACATCACGGAGGTGTAGAATTCACTAAATATGACTGACAGCATATTTTCTACCCTCGAAACTATCAAACCATCAGGGGCGGTCGGTCCATGGAAGCAGGGGAAGCAGTGCTTCCCTTGGGATTATTAAAAAAAAACCACATAATTAGAACTTAATTATTATTTATCACATATTATATTAATCATTAAAATTTACTTTTACCCAATTTCAATAGACACGGCCCAGCATTTCATCAGCTGAGACAATGTTGCACGCTAAAACTGTAACGTGACGAACTCGATTAATCGTGCCAACACGAACTCGCGCGAGTTATGGACCCCAAAGGAGAAGAGTCAGCACAATAAATACGGAGAATTAGATAAAGTTATCTAAGCTTCTCCAGTGCTAGTTAGCTCTGCTTTAGTTAGTAGTAGTTTGCATCTTGAATTGTAAAGTCGGTCGCGACTCTTGATCTTCTTGTAAAAATAAATTAAGTTTTTTAAAAAGGAAGTTTTTCTTATAAAAAACATAACTGGCGCTGCGAACAGGATACAGAAAACTCTAAACGGTATAATTTCGTGGGAATAAAGTGTCCTATACGTTTCTGTGTTAGTGGTGTATTTCAATACTTCGCTTCTGTGATCCTCAAGAAACAAGTGATCGACCCTGCTGCTCCCAGTCTATTGGAGACAACCCTGTTCATCTGAGACAACCCCGTCCATCCGAGACAACCCAAGTTCATCGAGAACACGAAGAAGAGATGTCAATCCTTCTACTTAGCCTGTAAGTCCAATTTTTCCATTTTTAAGTGATAACAATCAAGTAAATTAAGAAAACATAAAATCTAATTTTAATTTAAAAAAATTATAAACACTTTTTAATTTTATAAAATCTAATTTTAGTACCTACATGCCTATCTCTGACTCTGATTCAGACAGAGAATTAGAAATCGAATTAGTCGATAAAGTAAATAGAATTAGTTTGTCAAATAAAAATTATTTAAATAAATCAATAATGACTGTCCCAGCAAGCACAATTCATTCACAAGAATTTACTCAGTTACTCAATGCTTTACCAGAGTACGGTCCTAATGACGATTTACAAATTTTTATAGAAAGTGTACAGGATCTACTAGCTTTTGTTCATAATAAACTTTCACCAGTACAGACTCATATTTTAGGCTGTACCATTAAAACTAAAATAAAAGGCGAAGCTAGAAAATTTCTTAGCTTACACAATGCCACCGAATGGGCACAAATTAAAGAAATTTTATTAAAACAATACGGAGATCATCGTAATGAGGAGATTTTATCATTTACTTTACAAAATACTATTCAAAATTATAACGAGAGCTTTCATGATTTTTATAAACATATTTTATTTACTCGTAATGACTTATTACAATATCTAAAAATTCACGAAGAAACACCTGAAATTTATAGATTTAAGTATGAAATGTATATGCAAAAATCTTTAAGGACATTTTTGATTGGCATTTTAGAACCTTATAATTCCCATTTAAGTCATTTCAATTGTGAAACATTGGAAGACGCTTACACAAAGTGTCAAGCTTATGATAATCATACTCAGGAATTAAAATGGGTAAACCATGCTAGGCAGCATACTAAACAACAAGTACGCCAAATAAAACCCGAAGTAAAACCTCAATTTCCGTCACGTCCTGTACCAATCGTTACACGAAATATGCACAACCCCAACAATAATCTACCTGTACATGTAAATCAAAGACCATTCCATAATTATATGACACAACCTTCCACATCAACCGGTTTCCCTAGAGATATCAATAAACCGATACCCCAACGAACGTACTTCCCAACCAACAAACAAGTATTCGGCAAACCGACGCCGACGCCCCAACCAAAACCGACACCGATGTCAATCTCCACAAAGATCTCACATCCAAGACCTTCTTTTCAACAGAATTTCCAACAGACACAGTTTCCACGGCAATCTGGCCCGAAATTTGGGGTCACTGAATTGTTTAATAACGAACCCGACGAAACGGAAATTCCGCCAGAAAATGACACTTATGACGAATACACTGAAAATGAACAAGACGACACAAATTTTATAGACCCGGCCTCCGATCAATTATTAACCTAAATAATGTTAACACATTATCTCGGTTACCCTTTTTCTATTTGCCACAACTAAATCTCAAAATTCTAATCGATACGGGCGCATCGGATTCTATTATAAACCCCGACGCTGCCGACCCCTTTAAACAATTTTACAAGAAAGAATTTTTCACTGTTTGGTCTATGCATAAAAAATCGAGTTCATATGACAATGTAATTTTTCCATTATTAAAAGAACATAATATTTCTCAAAATATTAAACTTAGAGTCATCCCTTGGCACAAAAACTTTGATGCACTTATTGGCTCAAAGGACATGCGAAAATTAAAAGCTAATATCGATTACGAAAAACAATTATTAACTATCGGCGATACTCAAATTCCGTTTTACTTTGAATACAATCAAAAAGAAATTAATTTATTAGTTACACATAAAGATCAAATAATCATTCCCACAACTTTAGATAAAGGCACTGTTTTAATACCATCCCTTAAATTAAATGATTACGAAATACCCGAATGTATTGCAGAAATAAATAAAGGCTTAATTAAAATCCCTAATATTTATGAAAAATCATTTAAATCGGAATTCAAACAAAGAGTAAACGTTATACCTATCGAATATTTTAATATCGAAGTACCTAATGAAAAATTATCAATACCTATTTCGGAAATGATTAGAACAAATTCCTTAAATTCCGAGGAACGTAAAGCCCTTTTAAAATTATGTTCTCAATATAAAAATATATTTTATCACGAAAATTCAGACCTCTCGTTTACTAATAAAATTAAACATCACATACGAACAAAGGATGAAGTCCCAACTTTTACAAAATCTTTTAGACACCCCCTTCTATGCGAGAAGAAATCGAATCTCAAATTCAAAAATTATTAGAAAATAATATCATTAGACCATCAATTTCGCCGTATAGCTCACCAGTGTGGATTATACCAAAAAAGTTAGACGCCAGCGGTAAAAAGAAATATCGTATGGTCATCGATTACCGTAAATTAAACGAGAACACCATAGAGGACAAATATCCCCTGCCACGGATTGAAGAGATATTAGATAATCTCGGTAGATGCACATATTTTACAACCCTGGACCTAGCGCAAGGGTTTCATCAAATCGAGATGGACCCTCAATCAATCGAAAAAACTGCGTTTACCGTGAATAACGGGCATTATGAATATCTCCGAATGCCTTTCGGCCTTAAAAATGCTCCCGCGACGTTCCAAAAATTAATGGACCATATACTTCGCGCACATTTATACAAAATTTGTTTTGTATACATGGACGACGTTGTAATTTTTTCTCGTTCTCTTCAAGAACACATAAATCATATAAAAATTATATTTGAGGAACTACAAAAGGCAAATCTAAAGATTCAACTCGATAAATCTGAGTTTTTATGTAAACAAGTCGCCTTTCTCGGCCATATTATCACCCCCGAGGGTATAAAACCAAATCCTGCAAAGGTAGAAGCTGTCCAAAAATTCCCAATACCCAAGACTGTCAAAGAAATTAAACGATTTTTAGGCCTCATTGGATATTATCGAAAATTTATAGCAAACTTCGCAAAATTAACTTTCCCTCTTTCTAAATGTTTACGCAAAGGTGAAAAAATAAATATAGAAAATCCGGACTATGTAGAAGCTTTTAATATTTGTAAAGAACTTTTACAGAACGCCCCTATATTAGTATATCCTGACTTTAACAAAACCTTTACATTGACAACGGATGCGTCGAATGTAAGTATCGGAAGTATATTATCGCAAAATAATCGTCCCATTGCCTATTATTCTAGGACTTTAAATTCCGCAGAACGTAACTATTCGACCATTGAAAAAGAAATGCTCAGTATACTCGATTCGTGCCGCCATTACAGACCATATATATACGCGAGACGCTTTATAATCGAAACCGACCACAACCCTCTAGTTTGGCTAAGCAAAATTAAAGAACCAAACTCGCGATTAGTCAGGTGGAAGCTAAAACTCGAGGAATATAACTTTGAAATTAAATACAGGAAAGGAAAAGAAAACTATGTGGCCGACGCCTTATCAAGAATCGAGATAAATATTAATGACTCCGACGACGCCTCAATAATACCTAATATCCCCGAATTACCTGTTTTAGATGATTTAGACTCTATTTTAGAACAAGATAGGCTCGAATCAGAAATAGTAAATATAGTTGATGATTTAGAAACCGCACACACTGTAAGTAATAACGATCAAAGATTAGTTATTCCAATTTCTGAACAACCCGTAAATTATTCTAACCACAGAATTGTATGTATACCCCACACACGAATAGACACAAAGCATAAAAAGATATTTAATAAAGATCATTATATAATAAGATTTAGTCAAAAATCAAACGAGATGCATGTTTTTAATGAATTTAAAAACGCTATTATACCTAGTAAACCTTGTTGTCTATATATACAGGATAAAGATTTAAAAGATATAGTTATCCGCATACTAGAAAAATACCTAAATAATTCTGCAAAAATATCAATTTCTAATACTTATCTGCAAGACTTACAAGATAATGAAATGAAGTTACAAATCAACTTATATCATCTAAGAAATCATAACGGCATAAACGAAACGTACAACCATCTCAAACAAACATATTATAATCCCAAATTAAAAACTTTTATCATTGAAACCATCAATAATTGCGAACAATGTCTAAGTGCGAAATACGATAGGAACCCTTATCAATTACAACTCGAGGGCCCCTTATTAGCCACAAAGCCATTCGAAACCCTACATGTGGACGTATTCACATATAAAGGTAATAAATTCTTAACTATTATAGATCTATTTTCTAGATATGGTCAAGCGTATTATATTAAACAATCAGATCACATTACCATCTTAAATAAATTTAGACATTACTTTTCTCACCACGCCTTCCCAAAACGAATTGTTATGGACAATGCAACTAATTTCTTGAATGACGTAGTGAAAGAATATATGAAAATGCATAATATCGAATTTCATTACACAACACCTTACAATCCTAATTCGAACTCGCCGATTGAACGCATGCATTCTACGTTAATCGAAAAACTTAGAATTATAAATATTAAAAATCCTAGTGAAACGCCTGCTAATCAAATGTTATCAGCCGTATTGATATACAATCAATCAATACACACCGCCACAGGTTTCGCGCCATTTTCCATACTATACGGCCCCTATCAACCTGAACTATCATTTAATCAAGACATGACTATATACGAAAATTATAATCAGAAGAGAAAAGACGAAATATTACCATTCTATGACGAACTCTACAACAAACAAAAACAACAAGCAGAAAAACGACTTGACAAACACAACGAAAATAAAGAACCACCTATTAACAAGGTACTCGACACTATTGCTGTTAAAAATAACAAAAGAGGAAAACATGAACCCCTCTATAGCATAGGTAAAGATTCAAAATTAATGTCACCCAAAATAAATCAAATAACGTCAAAAATTAAAAAGAAATATGTAAATATTCATGGTAGACGAATGAAAAGAATAAGACAAAGTAATTTGTTACAGAGTTCTTCTACCGACCCTGAGGACGCACCTTGCACTTCAAATCACACCCCTTCAAACTAATGGATACTACCTAGAACCTCTAGGACAAGGAAAGCTCCTTAGTCATTATCATAAATTTTATTTTCAATTTAATTTAAAATTTATACAAGATAATATTAATGAAATTTATCTTAATAACCTTTTATTTGAATCTAATCATAAAGAATGTAATAAGTTAACCGCTGCACTTATAGATGAAATTATATTAAAAACTGTCAGACTACAAGAAAACTATGATAAACTCCTACATTTCAGAGAAAAACGAGGTTTATTCAACTTTCTTGGTAAAGGAATTAAATTTATAACAGGAAATTTAGATGATGATGATTTAATCAATATAAATGGTAACCTAAAAATATTAGAAAATAACCAACACCAAGTCTCTCAAAAACTATCACAATTTACTACATTTGCTGAAAGTTTAACAAATAAATTTGAGCAAGAAATGCAAGCTATCTCCGCCTTTCAAAATGACTCAATACAAGTAATACATAAATTAGTAGATGATGTACAAGTACTCGAAACAATTAGTTTACAATTAATTAATATTAACAAGTTAGAAAAACAAGTAAACATTTTACTTAGAACTATTAACCTAGCACGACTTGATACACCCAATATCGAATTATTCACTCTGCAAGATTTAAAAATCTTAGAAAATTATCTTTTTACACAATATAGTTCAAAAATGGTACTACAGCTAGATAAAAATCATTTATTTAAAATACTAGACAATTCTAGAATAACTTTATTATTAAAAGATAGTGTGATTGTTATCATATTAAAAATTCCTATCCTACAATCCACAAATTTCTCTCTATATAAAATCTATCCAGTACCAAATCAAAATGACATCATTATTATACCACCAACCCATTTCTACTTGAAGGATTTAACGAAAGAAAAAATGGTCAGAAAATGCAAAGAGATAGAAACATTCTATCTGTGCTCTCCGAGCTTAATAAATAAGTGTTCCCTAAATAATGTTACTAGCTGCACTACAGCCCTTGTTACAGACTTTGACGCAACAACTATTATGGAACATGGAATTTTAACCCTTTTCAAGACGCCCACAAAAGTGATTGAACAATGTATTCACGACGATGTAACCACAACAACGATTAAAGGACTCAATGTGTTGACTTCAAATTGTAATCTTATTGTTGATTCGCAATTAATAAGTAATACATTTTTAAATATTTCGTTGCCAAACGAAACTATTCAGGACTTAAACAAACCAACGAGAATCATATCTTTAAAAGCAAGCCACTTAAAAGACTTTAAACAAATTAATAACGATCTAAAAAATATAAAAGAACCTATTCTGTTAGATCACCTAGCTATTAAGTACTCCCACATAGGAACCACTTGTATTATATTGGTTATTATAATTATTGTATGCATTATTGTATTTATCTATAGGAAGCAAATTGTAAAACTATTATTTAATCCTAATCCAATTGTAAAGGTGGACAAAAAGTTATTTTCAGAACTACTTGGAGTCGAGGACGATCCAAAAACTAAGGGTGGAGGAGTTATGGACCCCAAAGGAGAAGAGTCAGCACAATAAATACGGAGAATTAGATAAAGTTATCTAAGCTTCTCCAGTGCTAGTTAGCTCTGCTTTAGTTAGTAGTAGTTTGCATCTTGAATTGTAAAGTCGGTCGCGACTCTTGATCTTCTTGTAAAAATAAATTAAGTTTTTTTTAAAAAGGAAGTTTTTCTTATA
>JANEYF010003988.1:0-17500 GCA_029963845.1 Rhamnusium bicolor | reverse complement strand
TATCGTATCGAAAGTATAGTAAACCATAAAGATATAAAAATTATAAAAACAAGCGGTGTCTTTATACCGGGTGTATTAAAAAGGCATGTTATAAATTTAATGGGCGATTCCTGATCAAATAAACCCAATTTAATGCAACTTACCTCTGTGCCCCCCTTACATATTATAGTGGTCTGCAAATATCAGAATTATATATAAATTATGCAGATACAGTGGTAGTCAGCCATACGTCCCTTTTATTCTTGGAAGAATTTGAAGCTTTACGCTCCGGAATTGCCCCCTCCTCAAAAAAAAAAAATGAAACCACCATTTTCTCATGATTTGATTTGTTCCTCATTTTGTAAACACTTGAAATTACAATTAACTTAATTTGGTTTTCTTATACTGTAAGTATATGTATTTCTTTTTTTAAAAAATACTAGCTAGGAGCTTCTAATTATATACAAAATATAGTGACTTATGCAACAACTGCATAAAGCAGTACTTTTTTTTCACGATTAGGAAGTTTGGCTGCTCAAGCTGTAGACGAGTGCGACAATCGCATGAGTGAAAAAAAGACACTTATGCATGAGTTTCATACAATACCTTTTCTACGACTGTGTGCAATTAAAAAAATTAAATTATTAATTATTAATTAAATTAACACAAACATCACCGCGCAAATCTAAAGTTAGCGAAGATCGCGAGACAACTTCAATTATTATGTTCAATGCATTCTTATGATTCGGCTATAGGCCAGAGTGAAATAATAGCACTTTTTTCATGCTTTTTACTTTCACTATCACCCATAAAACATGTTTTACGCTCGAGAAATAATGAAAAAAGTACAGTTTACACTGAAAATAATTTGCACCTTATAATTAAGAGGGCGCTTATTTGGACTACATTTATTTATCAGTAACTTTAAATTATTATTAATAACCGAGTAATAACTCTTTTTTCCAAATAATATTTTTTCAAGAATGATTTATTTATTACTAATCAATTATACAGTGTGGTGATAATGTATGGAACAAAATCAATAAAACTTTCCAGGAAGGTTTTCGCAAAAAATTCTCAGACAGATCAATTTTGTTTTTCAAAAAGGCATCATTTCTGATAAATGGCATTCTTTGATTGTGTTTGTTTTCGAGCTGTGATGTCATCGGCATTTTTTTTAAATAGCAACCTATATATATATTTTTTTGGATTCGTATAGAAGCCGCTTTTCTATATACACTGTTATAAAAAAGTGGCATGTTGAAGAGGGAAAGTTTTTGACATATTTGACTTCAAAGTATCAGTCATTTTAAAAATTATAAAAATAAGTTTGGACAACGATCTCCATATCGCCGTATCTAGAATTCAAACCTCTAATTAAATCCATCGAAAATATATCAGCTGACGGTTAAGAAAATGGCAGCGACTTCACAATTAAAAAAAAAAAAAAAAAAATTCGATTAAAAAAACAAAATTTTTAATTCATTCTAAAATAAAATAAAATTGTCATGAAAGTAAAAAATTACTAAATAATCTATTGAACCATTGAATTAATTAGGTAATAATTATTACACTGAAGACGAACTTAAAATAGACTTAAAAACTTATAATAAATGTTTAAAATTTTGACCACCACTGTAATTTTGAAGTAAATATCTCCAAAAATTTCCTCTTCAACATGCCACTTTTTTACATCAGCGTATGCAGAAAAGAGTCCTTTATTCGAATCCATAGAAAAATATATAGGTTGTTATTAAAAAAGACCGATGACGTCATAGCTCGAAAATAAAGCATAATCAAAGAATGACATTTATCAGAAAAGATGCCGTTTTGAAAAACAAATTAGTCCTGTCATAGGGATTTTTTGCGAAAATTTTCCTGAAAAGTTTTATTGAATTTGTTCCATACATTATCACCGTACTATATTGTTGGTATATTTATTAACAAATAAAATATTATTAGATAATATTGTTTTATTGTAAAACTAAGGTATTACGCTAATCAGTAACTGCAAGAATAAATATTTATAATTAATAAATACTGTAGTTCATAGTTAAATTACCTCATTAACAAGTAATGTTAGCAATAGTTTTTAATATCACATACAGCATGTCCTCTTTTTTAACAAACTATTATACTAATTCAAATAATATGAAATATTTGTCAATTATTAAAAAAATGTATTAATAAAAACACAAATCAGCTAAACGGGATAAGCAGTAGAAAATAAGAAGTAAAAATTACTTTTTCGTTATTTTACAATGATATAAAATAAGTATTTTTTATGTCATGCGTATTTTATAAAATACTGATTTTATATAAGTCATTGTAAATTAATCACTTCTTTTACCCTAAATTCAACATGAAATTGACACGAATGATTGCAACGTTGCCGTCTTGGACGGATCTCATCTTTACATACATACATCTACAACATAAAGACGAGCCGTACTCCCTCTACAGCCGACGAATCTGAACTACAGATGTATAAAGGTAAAATTTTCGGTAAAAATGAGATCCACAGTTAAATTTGAAATTAGTTATTAATGATCCAACTGAACAATATGACGGCGATATACACAAAAGCAAGATGAGATCCAAAATCGGATCTCACATTTCAAAACGGATCTCAGCTTGTATACGAAATGAATAAAAAGGATCTCCACTTGCAGGATATATATATATATATATATATATATATATATATATATATATATATATATATATATATATATGTATATATATATATATATATATATATATATATATATATATATATATATATATATATATATATATATATATATATATATATATATATATATATATATATATATATATATATATATATATATATATATATATATATATATATATATATATATATATATATATATATATATATATATATATATATATATATATATATATATATATATATATATATATATATATATATATATGTGTGTGTGTGTGTGTGTGTATATATACAGTGTTTGTGAACTTGAGAATATATTTTTAATGGGAGTTAGTACTTGGTAAGAGAAGTCGATTGCTAAAAATTTACCTTAGTAAAAGTTCCTCAGAAGTGACAGAAAAAAATATTTTAAATAATACACCAAATTGTTTGAGAACCGCTGATGAAGCTGGCTGTGTGCGAAAGTTATGGCAGTGTTGCCAAATATGTCCATTACTTAGCGACAATTTTTTCTCATTCCAATAACATTAGATAAATAACATCTAACTGTACTATCGGTAGAAATGTACTCATTTAAAATACAAACTCGTCTCTATTTTGAGCTCACAAAATTAACGAAATAAAACAAGTGAGAACGGGTGAACAGTATAAGGACCTGAACGACTAACCCCCGTATCCAATTATGATATGTGCATAAGTTAAGCGTGCGCTACGCGCACCCTTGGCGCTGTGCAAGGCATCCTCCTCTGTCGCCGTAACGACGCGTCTGATCGAATTCGGTCATAAGACTTTTTTGCGTCGTTCGCGACGTAGAACGACACGCCGCGCGCGAATTGCCAAAAAGGCGTTTTCCAAAATTAGCCCCCTCCTCGACCCCCACCCCCCCTCGAATTTTTTTCAAAACCTCTCGTCGAACGACGGCCCCCACGGAAGCGCGTTCCTTCATCTGCGTATTTACTATTTTTTTTCGGTCGATCGAAAATTTTCGGCGCGCCGACGGCCGCCACGCCGTTATGATGCGTCGGATCGAATTCGGTCATAAGACTTTTTTGCGTCCTTCGCGATGTAGAACGACACGCACCCCACGAGTTTACCGAAAAGGCGCGTTCCGAAATTAGCTCCCCTCCCCGACCCACACCCCTCCAATTTTTTCGAGTAAACCTCTCCTCGAAGAATACCTACCCACGGGAGCGCGGTCCTTAATCTGGCGACGAAGTATTTTTTCGGACGATCGAAAATGTTCGGCGCGTCAAAGGCCGCCACGCCGTTACGACGCGTAGGATCGAATTCGGTCATTAGACTTTTCTGGGGCTTATATCTCGGCGACCGGAAGAGCTATCGAAGCGATCTCGACGGCGTTGTACTCGTCTAGTCGTCCCATAACCTACTCGAGGCGACCACTTTTTCGAAAAAACGATTATTTCAAAATTCACCCCCAACCCCCGCCAAAACGCGCTGATAAACCATGTAAGTTTATAAGGGCAAAATGTGCACAAAAGCACCCCTTTTTACGTAAAAAATTGGTCGCGCCCCCAGAGCACTTTAGACCCCACTCCCCGTTCCTCATTAGCGACAATTTTTTTCTCATTCCAATAACATTAGATAAATAACATCTAACTGTGCTATCGGTCAAAATGTACTCATTTAAAATACAGACTCGTCTCTATTTTGAGCACACAAAATTAACGACATAAAACAATAAGATTTGTTTTAAATGTTAAGACACCATTATTAGATTTCAAAACTGCATTATACACTTGAAACACGTTCTGTTAACCAAGCGACGTTCCGATATTACAGCTGACGGGAGTTTCGATGCATGTTCACTTCACATACAAACACAAAAAGATTTTATTTTCAGTTTCTCTATGCACAAACAAAAAAAATACGTTGTGACTTGTGAGTACGTTGTGTGGTACATTTTTTCACGCATCTTAAAAATTACCATTTGACATGCATACACAGATTCACGGAATTTACTAACTACATACAGGGTCTGTCTGCAAGCGAACCTGCGAGACCTGTAATGACCCTAAATTACAAACAACGATCACCAGAGTAACTATAGCACCATTTGTAAACTCTACACAGGTTCGGATCGGCCTCATTCCGGTCCCATAGGCAATAGTTGTAATTTGATCCCTACGGCCTACCCCCTCCCACCAATAAAGATCAATCGTTTTCAGGATATAAAGAAATCATATACCTAAAATTTCCTGATAATCTAGATCAACTTTGAGAATATAAAATTTTGAATATTTTCGACCTATTCGAAACCTCCATATGGGAGCCATTGTGCCATTGACCAACCATATTGATTATTTATATCATAAACATTAAGTATGTACTAGGATTTGATGGGTTATAAGCTTTCCCCATATACTTATTAGCTTTAGCATACCGTTTCGAACATTGGCTTAAACCTCCGCGAATACCTCGTTCTATAAACATAATCATATCAACATCAGTTAGAAGTTCTATTCGACTTTAGGATATTTTAGCATACATTCCCATGTATACCCCCGGTAACGTATAGAAGTTTGCTGGATCAAGATGATATATTTCCTGACAGCTTCGTCTAAATTGTTCAAAAATGTCTGTTAGTAGTAAAATATCGCTTTTTAGATACAAATCACTATACTTCCCTAAATGTTTACACTCAAACATCTCCCACACATTCTGCGCATGTGTATACTCATCATCACTAATATTTTTATCTTCTAATTTATTATAAAAATCAAATTTCGTGGGTAATTCCGGATAATTTAACTTTTCAAAGAGTCCATGAAATCATATGGGACGACACCCTTCCGTGTTAATATTTAAGTTGCTCACATGACAAGTTATTAAATTCTTGTGTCAGTATAGGATAATTTTCTAAATAGGATGCTAAGGTGTCTAATGAAGAAGCCATAAATCTAAATTTAATAAATCTGGTAAGTGCTTAGTAAACGATATATACCGTTCCTTATTTATCGGTGATAATTCTGTTCTCCTTCGAGAGTCGTGGCTATTTTCTCAATAATAAAAAAGGCATCATAATTGTTTAAATCATGGAAAACTACCGGTACTACGATACTATCCTGAACATTTAAGTTACAGCTTTCATGTGCCTGACCGCGATATTTATCTGTAAAATGGCAGTGATCACGTACTCTCTTGTCCTTGAGTCTAAAGGGCATTTCACAAATATGACAATGAGTGGCTTTACTAAACATATAATTTTGAATTGGTATTAATTTCTCCATAGGCAGATGATATAGAAATATAGTTTCTAAATCCTCGGATAATTGACAGAGTTCATTAGCAAACCATTGTTCACAGTTAGTAGTATAAGAGTCGCTTTGGACAGACAGTGACGTCATAGTACCGGCGCCAGACAATCTGAGTAACATAGACCCACACGTACCAGAAACACCTTAGGTGATTTTTTATTACTATAAACTTTCATATAATTCACTTGATTTTTTAAAGATTTTTTTTTGAGGTTCAGTATAATTGTTAGGTGTAAGTGTTATGTAGTTGAGGGCAAAAACGCCTTATTTGATAAAATTTTATTTGATATTTACAGAATGGGCGAATACATAAATTTCAAGATATCATAGAATAAATAATATTAATAATAACAAATATTAACAAATAAATGTTTACATGATTATAGTTAAGAGGATAAACATAAAATAAACTAGACAAGCCTAGGTTACTTATATCTATAAGGTACAGAGCCATAGTAAACTAAAAAAATTTTTTGATAGGATTTGGACAATAAATTTTCTTTCTTCTCTAGTTCTAACCTCACGTTCCCTCGTTCTTCCAATATTTTTGGACAGAATATAAACTGGCTCTGATAGTTCTAAAATCTCCTTCTTAATCATTTTGAAATTGACCAACTAGGAACAGAATAATTAAGGGCTATTCCCATCACCTTGCATACTTCATGATATTTTTCTGAATTTGGTGAATACAAAAGGTATGCATAATTTTTAGGATCTCCAATAGCAAACTCGGTAATGTACGAACCGGCGCCATAACATTCCAATTCATCTGTCATGTCACAAATAAATGTTCCAACAGGAACGTCGAAATCTGTCTCCCTTGATATGTAAACAACAGAGTCCGTGTCATAATAGAGAACTCTATTTTCTAACTTGTCCAGATAACTATAAAGTTTTAGATGCGTCTGTGTAGTAACATAAGCAGGTATAACGACGTTAACCGTAGTCAATGGATTATACACTTCACATCTCATTTCATAATTGACAACGACAGTTTTATCGTTGTTCTGGCCCCTGTAAAAAAGTTCATCATGCTGCATGTGTTGATGTACCAAGCGAGGTTATTCCACACTTAACATCTGTACCTGGCTTATCTTGGAAATGTAGTGCATGTAAAGTGCTGGAAGCGAAGTTCACCGACAAGTCATTAGAGGATCTGTTTGAGAATAAATGCACCGAATTGTTCAACGAATTTACATTAAAATTCGACGCGATGAAAGCCGAAGTAACGAAGATAGCTGCAGAAAAAATTTCCGACTTGATTGTATCCACTCCATCCACGGCTACTACAGCCACATATGCAGATAAACTACGTCAAGACACACAACAGAAAATAGTTGTCAAGCCAAAAAATCCGAATCAAGTCAACGCGCGCACTAAATCGGACATTTTACACTCCGTCAATCCAGTAGACTCTAACATTAAAATCAATAACGTGAAACACATCAAAAATGGTGGAATTTTATTAGGATGCAGCAATTCCGAGGAGGCCTCCAGATTCAAAAAGTTAGCAGAAGAGAAACTTCATCCAAACTACGAAGTTCATGAAGTAAAAAGCGTCAGTCCACAGATCAGAATTGTCGGAATTACAGAAAATCTCGAGGAAGAAGTTTTACTCCAGTACATCAGGAAACAAAATGATGGTATCTTCGATGCCAAATCTGAGTGCAAAATTTTAAAAATTTGGAATACAAAAAAAGAATAATAACATTGTTCAAGCTACAGTACAGGTAGATATCTCAACTTATTTTAAGGTACTTCATCAGTCATTTATTAATAGGTTTAGACGGATGTACAGTGTATGATGCAATCTCTGTGCCACGCTGTTACACATGCAACGGCTACTTCCACGGTAAAAAATCTTGTAAAAATAATCTGTCATGTCCCATATGCTCGAAAGCTCATGACCTGAAAGACTGTCCCAATCGTAACGAACCTAGCTGTATTAACTGCAACAATCTTAAAATTAAACAAAAATCAGATATCAAAACAGATCATGCAGCCTGGGACTACGACAACTGCCTGGCATATAAAAATGCATTAAATAAAATGAAACTAGACCTATTTGGGATATCCGAATAGCAACCAATATCGACACCTTCATTCTTTAACATATCTCACAATGCAAGAGACGATACCTCACTTAATGCCTCTGCTAAGAGCTGTAATCAACCCTCTAAGCTATCCGTGTATTATCAGAATATGCGTGGAGTGAATAGCAAAACAACTTGTCTATATAACGCTGCTAATTCAAGTGACTACTCTGTTATTGCAGTCACTGAAAGTTGGCTGAAATCTGGAGTAAATGATGCAGAATTATTCGACCCTAATAAATATGCCGTACATCGATGTGATCGCGATCTTACTAACACTAACTGTGGCAGAGGCGGGGGTGTTATGATTGCTATTGATTCGTCTGTGCTCTCAGTGGACCTAAATCTTAAGACAATCACACAATTTAACGAGCTGCACTCTATAGATATTCTGGGAATTCAAATTAAAGTCGATTTCTGCTCCTACTACATTATTTTAATATACATACCACCAAAAACCGCTCTAGAGTGTTACAACTCTCTATTTGAAATTATTAGTTCATTAGAATACATTCACAATAATAACATTTTATTCCTCGGTGATTTCAATTTTAGTGAATACTCTGATTACTTACAAACACCAGAACCTACTAGCCGTATTACATCTTTAATAAACTTTAGCAATTTCATAAACCTGGAACAATATAATTTTGTAAGAAACAGAAACGGTAACATTCTAGATCTTGTGTTATCCAACATGAACTGTAAAGTAGGCGGAGCACCCGATATACTTACTACGGAGGATTCCCACCACCCCGCACTTTTAATATTGCTCGAGGTACACAAAACGCACAAAAATAAAGACGCCGTGAACATATCTTATTACAATTATCGTAAAGCCAACTTAGTTGATCTTTACCAAAATTTTGCAAATATAGACTGGAACTTCTTACTAAATATTGAAGATGTAAACAAAGCTTATGAAAAATTTTATGATAAAGTATATGCAACTATTGATACAATTGTTCCTAAAACTGTAATAAAGGGTAATAGGAATTTTCCGCCCTGGTATAATTCTCATATAATTAAATGTATCAAATTAAAACACAGAGCGTGGCGTGATTACAAAAATCTCAATGATCCTCTTGCACTCGAGGAGTTCAAGCTACTAAGAACTCACATAAAAGATGATATTGATACCGAATATAAAAATTATGGTCGTGAAGTTGAAAACAGTATAAAAATTAATCCCAATAAATTCTGGCAGTTCATCAACAGCAAAAAATCCAGTAATATCATACCGACGGCTATGCATTACAAAGACAAACAATATGAAGGTAACAAACAACTTGTAAATGTATTCGCTAAGTATTTTTGTAGTTCATACTCCAACTCTAATGAGGTTGTCACGGACTCCAGTGTGGATACAAGTACTGACCATTATGTAATGAAAAAGTTCACTGAACAGGAAGTATTAAATTCCTTGAAAAAACTTAAGCCTAAGCATACCATGGGTCCCGATAAAATACCAGCATTCATTTTGCATGATTGTGCTAGTGTCTTTACAGCCCCGCTCACTGTCCTTTTTAACTTAGCCATCAAATCAAACATATTTCCAGATTGTTTAAAAAGCTCCAAAATAATACCTATATTTAAAAAAGGGGGACAAGAATAACATCGAAAACTACAGACCTATAACCATTATCAACAATATCTCCAAGACCTTTGAAATACTGCTATACGAACCCACGTTTTCTTATATAAAAAATCATATTACCGATTACCAACATGGTTTTTTCAGAGGAAGATCTACGTCAACCAATCTTTTCTGTATAACGCAATACATATCCGATGCCATAGATGTCAAGTCACAAGTGGACGTAGTATACACAGATTTCACTAAAGCATTTGATAGACTCGACCACGGTATTTTGTTCCCAAATTGCAGAAACTTGGTTTCTCAAGTAACTTGTTGTTATTTTTCAAATCATACCTGGAAAACAGACATCTTCATGTTGACCACCGTGGCCAGCAGTCTGAGGAATTTATTTCAACATCGGGTGTACCCCAGGGCTCTGTGTTGGGACCACTGTTTTTTAATATTTTCATCAATGACATTACAGCTGAATTAGATATCAAGTGTCTCTTACATGCAGATGATATGAAACTTTACAACAAAGTAAATCATATAAATGACTGTCTAGCACTGCAAACCAACCTTGATAGAATAAGTCAGTGGTGCTGTGTAAATAAGTTACAGCTAAATATAAAAAAGTGTAACGTTCTAACCTTTACCAATAAAAATCAGTATATAGAGTTTAACTACTCTATCGAGAAGTCGGTTCTTATGCGTCCCCCGACTTTCCGTGACCTTGGAGTAATTTTTGACAGTAACTTGTCCTTTAATTCTCACATAAATACTATCATAAAAGAAAGTTTCAAAACACTCGGATTTATAATACGCACCTCTAACGACTTTCATGACATCCATTCGCTTAAATTATTATACCAATCCTTTGTAAGATCTAAACTGGAATATTCATCTATTATTTGGTCTCCTCATTATAACACACATGTACAAAGCTTAGAGAGAATACAAAGACGTTTTTTGAAGACGCTATGTTATAAAGAAGATGGTGTATATCCTGCTATTGGATTTGCACAGTCTCAACTTTTGAACAGGTTTTCGCTTTCGAGTCTGGAGACTCGCAGAATCATATCCCAGCAAACATTTCTATACAAATTAATACACAATATAACAGACTGTAGCCATATTCTCAGTTTACTCAATTTTCGAATACCCAGGCCGGGTTCTAGGCAAAACTCACTGTTCTATCTACCTACTCCTAGAATCAATATTTAAAAGTTCTCGCCACTTTACCAGATGTGTGAGAACCATAAAAATCTTCAAAATCAGTTCGATATCTTTCACTGTACTGTAGCTGAGATAAAAAAGAAATTTGAAACAATAAATTGTAAATTCTTTTGAATTCTAAAAATATATGCTGTTAGTACATATTTTATATATTAGTAGGTACCTATATTACATGTTTTCACTGTGTATCACATTCTGTATGTCTTTTTATGTTTTTTTTTTAATGTTTTTCACTTACTTTAATAATTGTAATCATTATGTCCTACCCAGTAATTGGACTTTTCTGTTGGGTAGTGTAGTATAAATGAATAAATAAATAAATAAACATCGAGAGCACTATTTATTAATATTGAGGGGTTAGTAAACATTAAAGAATTCTTCAGGACTGTTAATTATTTTCGTCCTTGGTTGGTTCTCTCTCTGACCAAACTTTCCACAAAATGAATTTAAAATTAGTTTGGCTAGTGACCTTAGCCCAGGGTTTTCTAGAATTTCTTGGAAATTCATCTGTATATCCTCCCTCTCTAGAAACTGTTCATTATATTTCTCTTGTTTGTCTTTCGTATTGCAGGATATCCTGAAGCCTGCTGTTTTATCTTAATAAATTTTTTCATAATGGCGGTAAACAAACCAGAAATATTTGTCGATTTATCAAATTGCTGTACGGTATAGTTCCAAATTTCGAAGGTCTGAAGTATTTTGTACCCCTTTTCGAGAGCGTTTAACACTTCGTCAATGACCCACGATCCGACGAGGGCTCTTCTTCCGTGTGGTCGCAAGCAGCTCGGTTCATGTCTGGCCACACGTCCGACAAGAAATGAACATAAGTTTATCATTTATCTTTGTAGGTAGCACGGGGTGGTAGAGCTTCTGAGGGGGTAAGATCTTACACTTTATAACACCTTCAGTATGATTCAGATATAGCTGTTCACACTCTTCTCCTACAAAAACTTTTGGGTGGCCCAGAAGAAACTTTCCGTATTCGCATGCCCATGGATAGAGTGAACACTCTATGAGCACAACCGATAAACAGTTTATCGGTTGTGCTCATAGAGAGAACAGAATAATGATATACAAAAAGAAATATTACTAAAAGTGTACAAGAACCATTAAAAGAAAGACGTTAATAAAGCAGTTAGTGCCAACAAGAATATATATATATATATATATATATATATATATATATATATATATATATATATATATATATATACATATAAATATATATAATATATATATTTTTCTATATATAAAATTAGAGGAAGCAGAGAAAAAAATTTTGATGGTTGTTATTGATTAAAAAAAAAGGATTTTTGAAAAGTTTTCGAATCGAATTAAATAAAAATAAAATGTATGTATAAAGAAAAATCAATGGGAAAAATATAAAGTTTTGTAAGTAAAGTATATAAATTAAGAATTCAAGACATAAAAAAAAAAATAAACAGTGAAAATTTGCAAGTACTTACCTGGTATAATTAATCCAGCTGGGGATACATCACCAGGAAGAAAGTAAATAAACTACACAATTACAGTAGGAAGTTTGAGCGGCCATATTATCTGAACCTTAAAAACGTGGAAACAGCTGATGCAGATTTAAGAAAAGACACAGTTTAGCCAAGTGCAGCGAAAAAAAACCAAAGTAAAGTAAATAATCTCGAGAGTCAAAATTTGGGTGGGTAATTTAAGTTATTGTATTAATTTTGTTTGTTAAATTTTAGAAAAATATATTAAACAACTTCTATATTATTTTCTGAAAATGTTTTGTTTCTTTGTATGAATGTGTACTGATTTTGTGTATAAAATTTGAAATTATGCTATTATTGAGAACCATTGAACCTGCATCCTGCGAATGAGTAAGAGAAAATTTAAAACAGTAAGTAAAACTTTTAAAATAAAATCTGAGCTAGTGGGGTATAAAAGGGGCATACATATAAAAGCAAACACAAAATTTAAAATAAATAAAGGCGCCAATTTTCATAAATTTTAATTATAAATCACAAAATTTTCAATTTTACAACAGTTTTAATAAATCAAGTCAAACCTTTTTCCAAATTATAAAAAAAACAACAATCATTATCTCAACAATATATATATATATATATATATATATATATATATATATATATATATTTCAAAAAAGATGGAACACAATAAGCACTTTTTGTCATATGACATATGATAAATTTATAGAAATAGTTAGTTTTATTTTTGATACGACTTACTGTGTGTTTGAAGGTGACTTCTTCAAACAAGTTTTAGGTACACCAATGGGCGCAACAGTGTCGCCCATAATAGCTCAGTTTGTTATGGACGACCTGTTAGACGAATGTCTAAGAGATCTCCCGTTCCGGTTTGAGTTTTTAAAAAAATACGTAGACGACATAATTTGTGCTTTACCAGAGGATAGTGTTGACAGGGTGCTAGAAATTTTTAACAACTACAACCCACACATTCAATTTACTGTTGAAAAAGAAACAGACAACAAAGTTCCATTTCTGGACACACATGTTATAAGGAGACAGGATAACACTGTCATCCTCGATTGGTACAGAAAACCATCCAGCTCTGGGAGATATATGAATTACATATCTCACCACAATGAGAAAATGAAAATCAACCTAGTGCTGGCGTTAAAAAATAGAATTAAAAAAATTTCACACCCCTCCCTGGTAGAAAAGAATTTGAAAATCTTGTACAATTTACTGTTAGACAATTCGTACCCACCAAAACTTTTGAAGAAGTTACTTTTTAACACACTACATGTAAGTAGTAACAACAATAATAGTAACAATAATATTGACGAACATATTACAGTGAGATATGGGTCCTTACCATACATCAAAGATTTAACTTCGAAAATTATCAATATTTTCACACATGAACCATCAATAAAAATTGCCCAAAAAACAGCAAAACCACTTAGCACTATTAATACTAAAGTGAAACACAAAGATGATGCTCTGAAAAAAATCGAATGTTGTATATAGTATTCCTTGTCACAACTGCGAAATGAAATACATAGGTCAAACGTCACAGTCGCTCCAATCACGTATTACATTGCATAAAAGTGATTGTAGAAACGGCAAACTCTCGTGTGCACTAGCAGACCACTCAATTGCTACTGGACATAAGATAAATTTTAACCAACCAAAAATCTTAAATGTAGAAACGAATTCGAAAAAAAAGACTTTTCCTTGAAATGGTAGAAATTAACAAGGAAAATAATCCAATGAATAGGAGAACCGATATAGATAGTTTAAGTAGTATTTATTCATATTTGCTTCACATCAACAGTTAAACCACATTTTCAAATTAGGTTTTGCCATCTTGGGATGTTTGTCCCGAGTGGGTCTGTTGTCAGGGATGAATTTCGACGTCATCCTTGATTGTATTTCCACTTGAGGACTTGGGTCCCAAGATGACAAAACAAAGAAGGTAAAAACAATCCATAGGTTCAAATCAGGTTCCATCAATGTGGGACGTTTGCTCCTGGTAGGTTTGTTGTCTGGGATGAACTCAGTGACATAAAATAGAGGGATCATCCTTGACTGTACTCCTGTCTAGAGACTTGGGTTCCACAATGATGAAACGAATAGGGGAGGGAGAACAAAAAAAATGGTTAATCATTTAATTTTGACAATTTACTAATAAATTTAAAACATTTTTTTAATTTTTGTTAACTTAGGGTGGTGCAGTGGAGTGTTACTCTTAGTGGAGGATCAGTGACAATTCACTACTCAGGGTGGAATTCCTACTGTAATCCAACCTTGCCTCTTATAGGCAATTGTGATACTTTTTCGGAACTGTTTCCACAGAAAAAAGTATAGTATATTTCTCTTCTTGGTCTTAACTCAATTTATCAATTAAAAACTGAATAAAAAATATGGATAGGTTTCGCTGAATCCGGTGTTGCTGTCCTTGCCACTCGACGTGATGTTGGAAATTAACCTTGTGACAATCATTGGGGGTGTAATTCCAACAGGACGTTTGGTCAGGAGCCGTGATACCGAGCTCAGAGAAAACTAACCTAACGAACAACAAAATGAGGAAGAAAATTCTATTTTACATTCTTTTAACTAGACACAGAGGGAAGAGGAAGTGTAATATATTGTGTTTCTGTGTTTGAAAGAAAACAAAAGGTGAAAGACACATTGAGGGGAGTAAGCAAGGGGCAAAAAAAGACCCAGTGACAAATATAGGAGGTTGAATACACCTTTTGATTTATTTCCAACAACGAAGGCTTCACCTTTTAGTTAAATAAATAAAGTTACGGACAGTTTTTTTAATTCCATTTCGGTTCGTTGCTTCAGTCTTGGTTTCAACGTATTGCTGGGAATTAATCCTGTGACAATCAATGGGGGTGGTCCTTTACAATACGTTCGATTCGAAGACCGTAGCACCGATCCTAAGGGAAAAAACTGGCCAAGTTTACATGGCAAATTCACAAACTAAATCAGATAGAGGGTTGTTTCTATTCGGGGAGTATTCTCAGGAACTAGATAACTTAGTGACAATATAGGAGGTTTTCTAACCACGTGACTGGACGCCACCGAGTTCAAGCACACCTGTCTGAAGGAAAAATTTGATTAAATTCAAATTTCTCATAAATTGTAGGATTTTGAAAATGCCCGCGGTTTTTAGTTATATTTTGGTTGGATTGTTTGGTGAGTTGGTATGAAATACTTGTGGTGTAGAGTAATTTGCATTTGAACCAATTATCAGTTGACATGTACTAGAGTAGTGGAGCACATCCACTATGGGGTTGAATCCCCATACTTGTTATTCGATTAACTTGGTCATTATGCAGCAATTAAAATGTATTAAATAACATAAAGTAGATGTCAACATTGCATAGTGAAATTTTAATGTGTAACGTGATGTTAGTTTTAACTTATAACCTCAACTTACTGGCATAAGGTAAAAAAATGTTTTTTTATAATTTTTACATGTAACTATGAACCCTTTTTATCTTCTTTTGTAGTCTTGAGAAAGAAAATAAAATATTTTCGAAAGCTTGGCAAAGCAGAAAAGAGTATTCTTTATTAACCCAACAAAATTTGGACCGCATCCTCATTAATAAAAAATAAGCTGTTTGTTTTTTAACTAGTCGTCCACTACGTCTACCAGTTTTTTTAAATATATATATATATATATATATATATATATATATATATATATATATATATATATATATGTTGTTTTTCAGGTTTTCGCGGGTGGTGAATGTTAAATTCCGTTTTCCGGGTATACTCCCGCGTAGGTGATAGGCCCCGAGAGGGGACCGTGGTTGTCTGAACGACGTTTCGGCAGAATCTCATCTGCCATCTTCGGGTTCTAACAGATACTGCCTACTGCGGCTTCTGGTAACTCGAACTGAAATTTCAGTTCGAGTTACCAGAAGCCCAGTAAGCAGTTATCTGTTAGAACGTGAAGATGGCAGATGAGCCTCTGCCGAACGTTGTTCAGACAACCACGGTCCCCTCCGACCCACCTACGCGGGAGTATACCCGGAAACCGAATTTAATATAATATATATATATATTTATATATATTTATCTATGTGTATATATATATATATATATATATATATATATATATATATATATATATATATATATATATATATATATATATATATATATATATATATATATATATATATATATATATATATATATATATATGTATGTATGTCTACCGGAGCTTGCCGCACCCTGACTTTTTTATATGTCTATCAGGGTTTATATATATATATATATATATATATATATATATATATATATATATATATGAAACACAAAATAGTCACAAATATTAGAAATAATACCTAGATAGATACCAAAGTAGAAATCCTCTCAATTTATTTAATAGAAAATTAAGTAAATTTTTAAGCAACATGCACTTCTTAATAATTTATAAATTTTTCGATCATAGTAGAGAAGTGATAAGATTTTATTGTTATTGTCCACTAGTAAAGATTTTAACCACATAAGTCGAAATCATGCAGCCGCTGTGTATACTTTTACAGACCGGTTTCTGGTTATAGCCTTTAATCAGCGCGAAGTAAGTGGCTTTCCGCAATCAGGCGGTTGCTACAGGTTGTGTGTTGTTATATTAGCGTGTTATCTGGTCTGGTTCATCTAATAGAGGATGGGGACGATAACATTGTTACATTTTTCATGTTAGTTTACAATTTATGACGTATACATGATATGGTTTTTGATTTTTAAGCGTTTGCAGTTTGTGAGAAATTAATATGTTAATAAAGCTTTTAGTTTTGGTGTCTTTTTGTTGCATTAAGAGTGACTGTTTTTCTGAATATAGTTGTTGCTTACCCAAAACGATATGAGGTTTTCCGCATACTCCAATGGTTTCTGGTAATCCAAAAGACTCCTCTCACTTAAATTTAATTACAGGCGCAAGTGATGCTTTATTCGGGGTTTAATGATAAATATGTAATATTTTAATCACACACGATATTGATATGAAATCTTAACAAAACTGACTATGCAAGTCTCAGCCTAAAATCTTTTGATGCGTCTTGCTTCGCGTACATGCGCTCTCATACGTTTAGTCAGGAAAAAAAAAAAAAAAAAAAAAAAAAAAAAAAAAAAAAGAGACTATTCAAATTTAAATACGC